>RJWM01002936.1:0-87113 GCA_004363535.1 Dasyprocta punctata
TAGGCGGAGCGTTGTGGGTTCGAGGCCGGCTTGGGCTACAACGCGAGCGCAAGGCCGGCCTGAGCTACATAGTGCGACCCTGCCTCAAAAAAACCAGGGCCGGGAGTTTGGCTCAGTGCCTTAAGCGCCTGCCCTGGCAGGCGCGAGGGTGTGAGTTCAATCCCCGGTGCCGCAAAAAAAAAAAAAAAAAAAAAAAAAAGAATGCTTTTACCCACAATCTGTATTCATATGTCATCCCAGTTACCTCCCACATAGCTCTTGCTTCCTGATTCTTCCCTCCCACACCCAAATTAACAGTTTCATCCATCTTCACACAGAGCATTAAATTGCTAAGTCAGGCCCATCTTCACCAGTAAGCCAGAGAGCACTGTACTCTTAAGGTCATCACACAGGAAGTCCAGCAATGTGGTATGTGATAAACGTAGCTTTTCAAGTCAAGCAGTAAGGCGAAACAGTCAATAAATGCCATTGTAGTCAAACATATTATTTGAAAAATATTACAGAAGTATACATTTCGGTTCTCATTCTTACTCCATGTATGTTGGTACTGTCAAATCAGACGGTTGCCATCTTGGCAGCTAAACGGTCCTGACCATCAGGACTTTTACTGATGGTGCCCTATGTGTCTGAGTAGTGTCATAGATATAACATGTAAATCACGTTATATCTATGACATCTAGAAGGCTTCATTCCTAGCTTGCACTTGACTAATATATGTCCATTGTTGCCATACTGTTATTCTTGCTTCTCTGTTCTCACTGCTTCACTAGAGAAAGCGGCCTCTCAAATGAGTTTTGGTACATGAATGAGTGAGTGAATAAATATAAATAATGCAAGTTTTGAAGCCTTTGTGTTCAAGCATCCTCATCATCAGTTTTTTATGTTAAGATAATGTAGATCTGTGAGTCTGTCTTAGTTCATGAGTTGGAGTAAATTGATCTGACAACTCTTTCACAATGAGATACCCTGGTTTTCTATAATTCTGTCTTTCTGGTTGAATATTCTTGATTCTTGAATTATTTATTTGTCATTTTGTTTTTTGTTTTGTTTCATTTTGTTTTGGTTTTGTTGTTTACAAAAAATATCTGTACCTTCAAGTAGCTGGCTGTCCAGAACTGGAAGCATTTCGTTATGTCCTTTTATATCCACTGAAATTACATTTTAAAATACTAATTTTTTAAGTCACAAGTCAGTCATACTAAGAAATAAGATATGCAGAGTAACAACAAAAAGCATTGCAATTTTGTATTGTTTATAATAGATGTGCCTTAAAATGTTACAGAGGTTGTCTTTTGTATTGAAATAATTTGTTTCTGTTTTTCTCTTTCCTCCTCTTGCCTCTTTATAAAGGAGTCAGTCACTGCCAACATAAAGTTAAGAAAGCTAGGCGGTTTCTCCCTTTGGTCTTCTGTTCCCATGAACCTCCTCCTACCGGTACTGCACTGAATTTGCCTAGGTTCTTCCGTTAACCAAATATTTCCCATGAAACTAACTCTAACCAGATGCTTATAGATTGTCCTAAACAGATCAGACCTTTACTGAATATGTGTATGTGCTCTCCACTGTCTAGAAGTGATAACTGGGGGGAAGGTTTTGTGTCTCACAATCTTTGGGCTGCTCTCTTGAATAGAATTCTTCTTTGCCTGTTTGCTAGTTTTTAACGCATGCCACAGCGAGTATTTTCCCAGTGTTGTTTTCCAAGTGTTTTCCCACAGGAATGGGAAGGACCATGTGTTTTGCTGAATAGATTTCCTAGTACAGGATGAAACTGAAAGAAGGAAATAGGGTGAACTCTGCGGTGCCTACTTTTTGTGCTTCAGGCACAAATGTTCAGGGTTGCAGCATATATAAAGCAGACAGGCTATTTGTACAGTTTTCTAGGAAAGCAGTGATTTTTTTATGACTGTTGAAACAGTGATTTCTCCAAAATGTTTCAAACAAGATTTTTTGTTTTGTACAAATTTAAACTCGAGCTTTGTGTGTCATCAAGAGAGCTTCAAATCCTGCAGTCCCTTGCAGTTCTTAATATCAGGCCTGGCCTAGTGCTTCTTCCACGTGATGTTAAAGTCCTGTCAGCTTATTGGGATAGATACGCTATGGGCTTGTTCCCCTAGTTGTTGTGTAATGTGCACATTAGTGATTAGTTTATTTTCTTTTTATCTAAGAGTACACAGATTCTCTGTTAGCAAAGTAGAAGCCATTTTTAACATTTAATTGTGAGAAACAAATTAATTTTCCTCAGTGTTAGAAACTAATTTAAACTCTACTGCTCTGTAACATCATATAATATATTGGAACCTTAAAACTTAGCGTAATATTCTTCAAGTAAATATTTCTACTACTGCAGTCTTTCTTTTATCTTTTGAATTAGAGTTGGGGGGTGATTTTGTTATTTTTCTGATGCTTTGATTTACTTGTCATTTTAATAGTGTGTTTCCTTTCTCTTTCCTCCTCCTTTCTGTCTCTTTCCCTCTCTTCCCTATTCCCCCTTTCTTTGCATGCCACCTGGATCTACAGATGAAATTAGTGGGGACGGTAATATTTATTTTCACATTCATGTTATTGCTGTCAGATGATTATTTATGAAAATACAGTCCAGTATTTAATGAAAGGCAAAATGTGATTTGGATCCAACAGAACCAAGTAGAAAATGCTATGAGAAAATGATCTCTTTAGATACATTTAGGCAGAGCTTTGACATAAAAGGAATAATAACACAATAGTAAATTTGAATTGTGTTCATAGTAAATTTTCTAGATAGCATTGTTTAACCTTTAGAGTTTCAGGAAGTTGTCAGAATGGTATTTCAGCAAAATTAGTTACACTTGGAAATAGTAATTTCTCAAAAAATATAAACACGAAGGCACATATATACTATATAAATGAAAGTGATTCTTAAGAGTCAAACAAACTGACATCATTAAGGAAATTTCAGCAATAATGATCATGCTTTTTTCAAAAAGTTGACAGTACTTCATAAGATACAAAATTTTTATTACATTTAGTGTCTTATATTTCTCACTTAATTCATGAACTGTCTGCATGAACCTTTATACTCATTTATGCCAAAGGAGTAAGATTTTATGACCTAAAATGAGAGGGCTGCATATTTTCCCCTCATGATTAAAAGAATACTTTCACTGAAGATTTCACCTCTGTTCATTTTTTGATATGATAGAGATTGATAACCTACATGGAATGAGCAAAGCAATTGCAGTAAAAGATGTTAACTAAGTATGACTTTAGAAAGTACTTATTCTTCACAGGATTTGAAACCAGGTTTGAGCTCATTTTCCACATTGATTCCTTGGTGGTAACAAATTAGCAGATGCTGTTCTTGGAGAGCCTCCCGTGTGTGTCTTACCTACTGGATTTGTCACTCTCTGAAATTCCTTGAGAGTATGATTAGGAGGTATTATTTTGCAGACAAGGAAACGAGTGATCAGAGAAGAGTATTTAGGTCACCCTTACCCACTGCCCTATCCTGTCAACAGCTATTGAGTGGCCTCAAGCACATTGCTCTGTCCAGTGCATCTCTCTCTGGAAAAGGGCTCACTTGATTGTTGTGAGGGTTACTATGAAACATACAAATTTATTTTTATTTATTCATTTATTGGTACTGAGGATTGAACTCACAACCTTGTACCTGCCAGGCAGGCGCTTACGCCACTGAGCTAAATCCCCGGCCCTGTTTTTTGAGGCAGGGTCTCACTATGCAGTTCAGGCTGGCCTTCAACTCACTTTGTAACCCAGGCTGGTCCCGAACTCAGAAAGATCCTCCTGCCTCAGCCTCCCAAGTGCTGGGATTAAAGGCGTGCACCACCACGCCCCGCAAAACATACAAATTTAAACATATACATGTACCACATACTGACAGAATTCAAACTTTTCATGTATCTCCCCCACATTTGAATTTCCCATTTCAGTGAATGAGCAGCAGGAAAAGTATACTTGCCTCATCTGACAAGTGAATAACTGAGCCTTCGAGGTTTACTCACTTGATCTTGGTCATGATTCATAAAGTCAGGTCTGTGGACCTAATCGCCTACCTGTTCTGGTGCTGTCTCTTGAGGTAGCAGTGTTTTCACAGTTTTAATGATTAAGGGAAAAACATGAAAAGAAAACCACTATTTGTGATAATCAAAATTATATAAAATCCAAGTTTCAGTGTGCCTTAGTAAAGTTCTGTTGGAATGTAGCCCCACCAACCCATTTGTTTACATGGTATCTGTGGCTTTTCTTAGGCTGTAATTTGAACAGCAAAGCTGAGTAGCTGCCAGAAAGACTATATGGCAGCACAGTCTTTGAGAATTTCTTGTCTGGCCTTTTACTGAAAATGTGTGCCAATCCCTAGTCTAGTTCACATAGCTAGTTAATATGACAGAGCAAAGTTGGGTTTATTTTGGCTCCTGGAAAGCACTGCTTCACGGAGCTGTGGAGTTTATGGCATATCTTGGTGATCCAGGTTGGATTAAGAGACTAAAATTGGTTGATCCTTTTGCATTGCCTGAATAATCTAGTCACTATAAAGATATTAGTGCAAGGGATAGATGACTCATTAAACTTCCTAGCCACTGAATAGTCCCCATCTCTCTGAGGAGCAGCAGGGAAGCAAGTCAAGGGAACAAATTGTCAGAATTGCTGATACCCACACTGAAACACAGATGCTACTAGGAAGAAGGAAAGAGAAGCACAAACAAAATCATGATGGCTCATTCATGAAATATTGTGCCAGTTATTTACCTAGCAAGGTTTTGAGGTTGAAGGGTCTTGTACGGTTCTTAGAATTTGTAAACCAAGAGATACTCATTTTTCTACCTATATATTCCTCCCAAATGCCAGATAGACCCTTTGCACAGCACCTCCAGAGGCATCAGGCCCTTTAGTGACAGAATATGAATCATTAATATCCAGTCTTGTTCATAATTTCAATAGTAACTTTGTCTCTTTTTACTTTGCTTTAAAATAAGAACATAGTGACTATTTTCTCCTTTTTTTTTTTTGTTCCTTATTATTTTCTGAGCTGTTAGTTTCTGTCCCTTTAATGGGTCTTTTACCATATCATTAAAATTATACTATCCAAATGTTAGAAGTCTCCTTTTTTTAATACTTGATTACTTTTTTTTTTTTTTTTTTTGACACAGGGTCTTACTATATTGTCTAGGCTGGCATTGAAGTCTTAGGCCTATGCATACCACCCTGCCTCAGCCTCCTGGATAGCTAAGAATATAGGCATGTGCTACTACATCCAGATTTTAATGTTTTATTTTAAATCTCTAATTCATGGACCAGGCACTTTGAAATCCTCTTCCAGCTTCACAGGTTTAGATGAGCCTTCCTATAAGCATCCCTGGAGCAAAACTCTGCCCTTGTTAAGGAAAAAAGTTTCCCAAAATATCCTTGGAGGAACTTTTGATAGTTCCAAAGCAAAGTGTCTGGTCTATCAAATAAAAGTTGCATACATTTTGTGAAAAATGATAAAGAATAAAGCAGTACCTCAAAGCCTGGGTTCTGTGCTAGAAAACTGTGCTGAATAACCAGCCAGCCACTGAGCAGCTCAGGGGTTTTAAGAAAATTGCACATCTTTGTGCCTTAGCTTCCTGCCTGTAAAACAGGGAGGATGATAGCAGTACCACCTCAGGAAATTCTGCAAAAAATTACATGATAATGTACATAATTGTTTATAACACTCTCTGTCATATGATAAATTCACAGCCCTATTGTCATTATCATTAAATGAAGAATACGGATCTAACTTCTTCATCTATGCCCAGATCTTTCAAATAATTTCCTTTTTTCTTTATCTTTTCCTTTCATAATAACACTGTTTTAGGGGAGGAGAGGCAGTTTCAGACTGGGCTCCAATTTTTCAGAGTCCTCTCGTAAGGAAAAATATCTCGCATATCAGTGTCATGCTTTCTTACATTCCTAAAAGCTAGGAAAGGACAAAGTTGAACTAATGCAAGAAGAAGAATTCTTGGGAGACTGGGAATGTAATTCATAAAAGAACCCTTCCCTGGCATGCTTAAGGCCCAGAGACACAGACAGACAGACAGATAGACAGACACACATACAAAGATAAAGGTAAGAGATATGCATAAAGATAGATTAGGGAATTACCCTATGGAAGTCATAAGTAGAAGGTTATAGGTCTTCACAGATCATGTACCTTCAGCATTGTTTACTCTGCCATAAGAGCCAACCCTTAAAATCTATTGCAGAAGAATTCTGTTCACGTTACATCACAGTATACATTCCTGACCCCAATTATTAATTCCCAGATAGCTTTTCCCAGGTTCTATATAGAATTCACATAGGTCTTTTTAAAGGTACAGGTCCTTTCCTGTGATTTTATGAACTAATAGAAATGTAAGCAGTATGATTCTTCCCAAATCAGTGTTGTAAGCTACACTGACATACATTAGGCGTTTTCTTTTTATTCCTTCAGAATTGTTTCAGGAGTTGATATCTCTATTGAATGTATTATGTTACAGTTCTTAAAGGTATAATGGTCAAACCAAGCCTGACTAAAAGAATCAGCACACATGAATATCAGTCCCTGAACTCAAGGTCCCTCCAAGAGAACTCTCACAAGAAGCAAACAGGACAGGAGCTTCCATCTCTTGATTGTGTGTCATGTGCCACATCTCAACTTTATGTGTCTCCTGTAATCCTCATAACAACCCCACATTGATGATGCTCTTATTTTACATATGTCATCACAACAAAAGCATAACCAAGTGAAATGACTTCTCAAAGATCAAATGTGTGACTATGTGGCTTCTTCCATGTACAGCGCCAGCTCTATTATTTATTATCTATGCCGCCTTCACAGGTATTTTATATCCTTATGCTTCAGAGTCTGGGGCTACATCATCCTGTTAGTGTACTGCTGCAGTGCAGTTATCTTTGTCACTTTGTCTCCTGAGTCCCATCTTCTATGCCAGGTGATATTTTAGATGTAAACAAGGTATATGAGGGTTCTCCAGCAGACATTCTGTTCTCGAGAAGTAAATAGGCATATAACAAGGAAAGCAGAATAACATGTGGTATTTATAGGCAATGAGGACAGTAAATTAGGGAGCACAATTAAGAGCAGAGGGGGTGAAGCCAATTAGTTTGAGGGGAGGTCTCTGAATAGTGGCACTTTGGCTGTGAGTCAGCTTCAGCTCATGGTTTGTGCTGGGACTGAGATCACTGCTGTTGCTGTCATTAAGTTTCATATCCTTTTTTGTGCAGGCAGTAGACACCTGGTATTTGGTTTCTGGGTAGGTTGGTGTGATCCCCTGCAACCCTGTGAAGCTGTAGTGCTTGTGGTGTGTTGTCTGAAATGCCTAATGAGTCAAACTCAGAGCCAAGTGCAGGGTTGTTGAAGTTCCATGAACAGTTTAATGGTAGCACAGCGGAGAGAGGGCAACATGTGTAGAAAGTCTGAATAGCTTTCCCAGCTCAGAACCCTACCCACTACAGTCAGCCAAAGGTATGCACTTTCTACATGAAAAGAGGCAAAAAAGGAACTGAGGCCACTGATTATGGAAATGCAACCTTGGTTGTATTTATTTTCTGAGAGGAGTTTTGTGAAACTGAGCCTGCTAAATCACAGAATAAGAAGGAAATGATGAGAACACCTCCATTTGTGACTTAGGTGGCTACTGTTTCTTAGTTATTAGAGTACATTCCTCCCTGCTTAGTCTTTGTTGCTACAGGTGCACAGCTCCCCACTTCTAATTCATAAGTTCTTTTGATAGGCTCTTACACAAAAGCAAAGCTGCAGGCCTATGGAATGACAGTTTCCAGTTCTCAGTGTTCACATAGAGAGGATAAGAGAAAGAAATATGAAAGTTAAAGAGAATGTAAAGTTTAAATTTTTTTCTTTAATTCTGTAAGTAGTGTTATTTATAAACATACAAATACCACAAAGTATCCAGTCATGTAGGACCTAAGAATACTTTGTAGGTGATACATATCTTAAGAACTGTTTTCTAGCATTTGTTTTTGACACATATTAAATATATTCATTGTGGCAGACTTTAATCACTTTTGATAGTGATTACACAAATTCTTCCAGTGACAGGTTTAGTATCGATCATTACCATTATAGTATGTGCAGCAATTAATGTCATAATGACTGAGAAGATACACATTCTATCTTTCCTTTGGCTTCTGTACCTTTAGTATCTGAATGAAGTAGTAATGGTGTTAGTTCCTTTAGGGTTAAGTAGGCAAGTCAGATCAGAAGGAACTTAATGACTCCCAGAAATGAAAGGCCTAACAGCATAGTCCTTATACATGGAGCTGCTAAGGGTTCTCCTTTATCCACAAAGAGGAAAACAAACTGAATTTATGTGGTTTTCTAGCATAAATGCTGTTTAGAGGTATGATTGTGTTCTTCAAAGGAGTGTGAGTTTTTTATTTTTTTAATCTTTTTTTTTTTTTTTTTTTTGCAACAGGGATTGAACTCACAACCTTGCACTTGTCAGACAGGCGCTTAAGTCACTGAGTCAAACTCCCAGCCCTATTTTTTTAATCTTCCACTAATGCAGTATTGGATTTGTAAGTTACTGCATTACCAAAAGGGATAAATGGAAGCTTTGAAACTCCTTGATATTACAGTATCTCAAAAAATAATAGATTTTAATACACTGCTTTTTTTACTTTATTCTTTTTGATAAATCTTTTTATATTTTTGACATGAATATATAGTCTTCAAATATCTGAGTTAAAAAGTTACAAAAGGTAAATTCCAGGATTGCAATCTTCAACTATGAATAAATGAAATAAATCAGCCCAGTTAATCTCTTCAAAAATTGGGCCATCATTTGTTCTCTGAAGAATTTTCAGATTATGCTCTGGAGCCTAGTAATTAGTATGATCATACTCAGTTTTAAAGATGCCTGTCTTGTTTAGAGAGATCCCAGTAGGCAACAATGTGGTTTTAAACATGTATTTGTTGTAGCCGAAGGGTCGCTTCTCTTAGCCTTTTGGCTAAGATCAAGGGTGTTGTAGCCAAAGGAGAGTTCTGCAGTCTGCACAGATGGGTCAATTTGAATCCTAAACATAAGTATTTCACATCTTTCTATTTTTTATAAGGGCGTACTGTGTTTGCCTCTTTGCTGTTTGATAAACAAGTGTGTGTATTATAACATGTTGGACAGTGCTATCACGTAAATGATTCTAGTGAGCGAAAGTTGAGTAATAGAATTTTAAGAATACATCAGCATAGTAAGGGGTTAGGTAGATTAACTTGCCTTTTCAAATGATTAATTAGAGGCCAAGATGTCATACTTAACCTCTACCAATATATGTTTCCTTTTTTACAGAGACAGATGATTATGCTGAGATTATAGATGAAGAAGATACTTACACCATGCCTTCAAGTAAGTAGACTTCTCATTTTGTTCTTGCTCAGATTTGACAGATAGCACCTCATGTATAAAAGTTTTAGATATTTATTATCCTTTGAGAACCTCATTGGGTGCTTAACTGAAATGTTCTTCTTAACCTTTAGAATTCTGTATGTGTCCACTCTAAGGTGAGAAGGCTAAAACACGAATGCCTGTAATAATTAATATAGCTGAATTATAAGATTTTTGTAATCTTACTTTCTGGCTCTGTGATAATATTATTTTCCCTCTGTTGAAAATTAGTACTTTTTAAAATAGACACACACAAGAATTGCATTTCTCCCTTGAAATTATTTAGTACTGTCACTGACTCACCTATGCAAACAGCTTCTACCTTTCAGTCCTTACACTACAATTGGAGGAGGGTAGGAACAGATTCCTTAGATGACCCCCACATGGCCTGAAAATGTCAGGGTGCTCTTCTTGCTGTTACAGTGCAGCTAGCCTGGCAGAGGAGAACCTGGATGCCCCAGATCTTGAATTGGATAAGCCCTTGAAATTTCGTTTTAACTCTGCCTCTTAAAGAAGTTTCAATATTCTTAGTAATTTGAATGTACCAATTTCAGTAGATTTCAATCGAGCTAAATATGTTAAAGTTTATTATTGTTTAAAAACTTTTAAAAGTGTTTTTATTTGGGTTTTCTATGTACAATGAGACACAACCAAAATAAAGAGAAACAACCAGGCCTCTGGTACATTTTCCAGGTCAGGCCCCTTGTGGGCTTTCAAGAGTTCTTTTATCAGAGAGAGTGTAACCCAGGCAAGATTTAAAACTTGAGTGTATGTGTTTTGTCTACCAGTAGCAATTTGGAAAAATGTTTAAACTTTTTAGTTTAGTGTTAGTTTGGGGTTTTATATTTTAAAGGGGCAAGGTTGATTAGCCATTTAGTCATTTCTACATTCCCGTAGAAAATTCACATTTGTGTTTTTTATATTTATTGTTCCTAGTTCAATAATAAATGCATAACAAAGCTACCGTTTATCCAAGTCCCACAAAAATGAGTTATAAAATAGAAATTTATGAAATAGTTATAAAAAAGGAATTACTTAAGTATCATTGAGTTAACTTAAGGATAGTTTTTATTTGTATTTAATTCTTTTTTATGCATGTTTATACTTAAAATATTTATTAAAGTAAATATTAGTGAAATGTACTCTCCAATTTTGTTGTTGTTAACCTAATTGCTATTAGTTATTTCTAAGCAAGGTCTTCAATTTTTTTTCTCTCAATTGCAATACAGAAAGCTATGGAATAGATGAAGGTAACAGGCTTCCTTTAAAATAACTGCATTTGCTTGCAATTGCAACTGGAGTGACTTGGGATGTTTCAATTTTCAGTTAACTTTTATTTTGTAAAATTATTTATCATTGATTTACCCATACTGTTAAATCAATGAAATTACTAGCTAAAGTGATTTTAAAGAGGAAAACAATTATATAAAATCTGGGCCAAATGTTCTGCTATCTTCTAATTTTACCGCCAAAGGAAAGGCTTTAAATATGTGACTACTGGTTTATTTCATTGGTGATGATACTAATGGAATACATACAATATGGGTTATAGGGATAAGAGTCTTGTAATAAATTAAAATATCAGGTTGTTAATTGAATCTATCTGCTATGTTGCTAATGGGTATTTCATGTGCTTGAGCTGTCTATTAAATAATTGATTTTTATGTAACTCACAATTTGATATATTAATTGGAGGCACATGCTCTCAAGAGTTGATTCTAGGATGTTCAACTTTGATTTGAAGTCATCTAATTTTGAAATTAGCTTTAGAAACTACCTCTTTAGCTGGGTGTGGTGCAGCATGCCTTTAATCCCGGCACTTGGGAGGCTGAGGCAGGAGGATCATTGTGAGTTCGAGACCAGCCTGGGCTACAAAGTGAGTCCAAAGCCAGCCTGAACTGCATAGTGAAACGCTGTCTCAAAAAATAGGGCCAGGGACTTAGCTCATTGGCGTAAGCGCCTGCTTGACGGGTGCAAGGTTGTGAGTTCGATCCCTGGTACCAAAAAAAAAAAAGAAGAAGGAAAGAAAGAAAAATAACCTACCTCTTTAAACTCTTTTAGCTGCATAAATAATCTAGAAATAGGATTATCCTGCAGTGGAAAACTCTTAAACTTTCAAAACATAAAGTTCACTCATAACACTATTTTGTCACCTTTATGAACTTTAGTTACTTTTAAAATGACTTACTTAAATGATTGTTTTTATAGCCTTCATGTATGAATTCCTAAACTAATAGCTCTTATTAAGCATATAACTTAATACTTGGTATAGTTATTTAGACAATTATTAAATAGATATGAAATAAATTAGAGATTCAAAGACTCCTAGGAACAGCATGAAAAATGTATCTACCTTTAACACATTTCATTGTTTCGGTGGTTTATTCAGTACCATAACTGACATAGAAATTCCTTTTAAAGTGTTAAGAGAATTCCACTCTGTTTAAAGCATTTTTTATATATTGATATACTACTACACATGAAGTTTTTGCTGATGGGTGATTTCTGTTTCAAGTGTTGTTTCTGTGTTTATGATATTTTACTTCTTATTTATTGACGTATGGGTAATATTTTGCAGCCAGAGATTATGAGATTCAAAGAGAAAGAATAGAGCTTGGACGATGTATTGGAGAAGGCCAGTTTGGTGATGTACATCAGGGCGTGTATATGAGTCCAGTAAGTCCATTACCACTACTAAAATTGTGAGCAAAGCCTTACTGTTTAAAGTTAAATTGTCTCTTGTTTGTCTTTGCAAGCCATTAATTCTTCTAGGTATTTACACTTGTCTTTTTTTGAAAGCACACTGTACCTATTAACTTATTTGTTTTATTCAGAAATCAAAAAAAGGCAAAATTTGCTCCAGTGGGTCTGGCTCTGTCTTAATTTAATAACTCAACATTTGTCATCAGTAGATTCCTTTGGTGACTATTTAGACCAGATGACCAGAATCAGTAACAATAATACTCACTTCCACTTCCTGCATCTTCAAGAAAAGAACATTAATTTGCTGTAGTTTACCCTCCAAAAGATAACAGTGAATGTGTATAATTCAGTGCTTCTTACTGTATTCCAGCCATCACCATAGTCAATTTTAGAATGTGTTCACCTCCTCAGAAAATCGGCACACATTAGCAATTGTGATACACACCACCTTCCCCCAGCTTCTTGTAATTGCTCTCATTTTTCTCTCACTACCCTGAGTATTTCAGCTAAATGGAATGATACGTATGTAGTATTTTCCTTTTCATTGTCAAATAATGTTCCTTTGCAGACACACCACATTTTGTTTATCCATTCTTCAATTTTTAGACATCTGGGTTGTTTCTACTTTTTGGTTATTAAAGTGCTACTGTGAATATTTATGTGCATGTTTTTATGTGGATATAGTTGGTCAGTTTTCTTTTGTATATAGTCAGGGGTAGAATAACTTCCTTATACAGTAACTGTCTTTAACTTTTTCCAAACAGATTTCAAGGCACTTGTACCATTTTACATCCCTCACAACCTTCCCACTAGCAGTTACATGTCTTTAATTATTATATTGGTGATTTTTATCACTGATATTTTGGAATTAGTACATATTTGTTTAGAAAATTTTTTATTTTGAGACAGGATCTCGCTTTGTAGTGCAGGCTGGCCTTGAATTCATTTTGTAGCCTAGGCTGCCCTCAAACTCACGGCAATCCTCCTGTCTCAGCTTCCTGAGTGCTGGGATTTCAGTCATGTGGCACCATGCCTGGAAGGGGGAAAAATGTTTTTTTAATGGGATACAACAGGTGTACAGAAATAGTGCTAATATAGTTTGAACAGCATAAGTAATTGATCCTCTTTTGATTTCCCTACTTTGGAAACAGCAAACTAGTACCTTTACAACTTTCCATTTTTTAAATACCCTTCATACATGTCTTAATGGATGTTATTTTTATAACCAAAAAGTTACAGAAATTAGTTGTTTCGATTTGTTTTTTTTACCAGAGAACTGATAATTGCCACCATACAGTGAGACTTAGTAGTTCAGTTTTTTAAAGTTCAGCTTTAATCACCTTTACTTTATGTTTATATCAAATTATTTAAATTATTATATATTTTTATATATTTTGTAATTCTGCTTCTTAAGGTAAAATTTAGTAAAAACAGCAGTGGATATAAACTGAATGAAAAGACCTAAATTTAGGCCTGGCTGTGCCTTACTATGAGATGTTGGAAGGTGAGGCTTTTTGACTCTTAAATAATTGAGCCAGGTGATCTCTGAGCTTTCTTCCACATCTGTCTCTGATAAGTAAACTTTCTGAAGTTCCCAGAGCTCAGTGACTAACCTGGGTCACACAACTGATTATAGAAGAGTGGGACTGAGCTCTATGGGAGAGGGTTGGACTTTATGAGATGCTCTGATCAACATTTTTAAAATATTTCCCTGCAATGTGGAATAAGGATGGCAGAAGAGGGCCAGGGATTTAGCTCAGCAGCACAAGCGCCTGCCTGGTAAGCAAGAGGTCATGAATTCAATCCTCAGTATCGAAAAAAAAAGAAAAGAAAAGAAAAGGATGGCAGAAGGAAAAGTAAACATTGTCATTAAGGTTGTAGCAAGGTGCCTATGAAAAATGCAGAATACAAAATGGCTTCTGAAGCAACTATATAAATACCATTTAAGTAAGGTGAAGACCCTAGAAGAAACATGGTTGATAGTATTTTCCAGAGAGGCAGAACCACGTGGAGATTTATTGTAAGGAATTGACTTGTATGGTTATAGAGGCTGACGATCCCCAGGACCTATATTTGGCAAGCTGGGGATATAAGAGAGTTAATGGTGTAGTCTGGTCCAGGTATGAAGGCCTGAGAAAATAAGAATATAGTTCAAGTCTGAGGACAGGAAAAGACTAGTGTCCTGGCTATAAGACAGAAAAGTTTCCTCCTCTTTGTGTGAGGACTACCAGTTTGCTTTTCTTAGTCTGCTGATTTAAATGGTAAACTCATTCAAAACCACCCTTACAAAAACATCCAAAATAACATTGGACCAAGTATTCTAAGACCTCATGGCCCAATCAAGTGGTTATATGAAATGCAACCTCATGGTGGGTATCAGGAGCTCTGTTTGGGACATATATTTTTTTGTATAATTTTAAAAGTTTTATTAGTACATGTTTATAATCCATGCAGTTTTACAGCCATCATGGGGAGTGGTTATATGTACATATTAGAACTTGTTTCTTTTTTAAAATCCCCTTCCTCTTCCCTTCCCCTCCCCCCCCGTTCCCCATCCTGTTTGAGACATACATTTTTTTGCATAATTTTAAAAGTTTTATTAGTACATGTTTATAATCCATGCAGTTTTACAGCCATCATGGGGAGTGGTTATATGTACATATTAGAGCTTGTTCCTTTTTTTAAATCCCCTTCCTTTTCCATTCCCCTCCATCCCCTCCGTTCCCCATCCTTTTTTGTACTTGTTGATGTTGCTTGTTTTAACTCGTGTTATGGTCTATAGTGTTTACATTAATTTGAGTTATTAGGTTTCTGTGCATGGTCCGTCTTTATTCCTCTCATTTCTCCTTCTCTTCCTCCTCATCCCTCACCCTTGTTCCCTTGGACCACTTCCCTCTTGCAAGAGATCCATCCCTTTGTCCCTTTGTATCCATCCTTTATCATTTTCTTTGCTTATACTTTGCCTCACTCAAATGAGAGATACCGTGTGGTATTTAAGCTTGTGTGTCTGGTTTATTTCACTCAGTATTATGTTTTCAGATGTCTCAGATGTGTCATTCTTTATAGCCAATTAATATTTCATTTGGGGAATATCTTGTGTGTGTGTGTGTGTGTGTGTGTGTGTGTGTACCGGGATTGAACTCATGACCTGTCATTTTTAAGATAACTTTTCCCCCTCCACTGTAAATAGCAAATAGGTTCAATATATGAATCTGGACTGAAAGAGATAGTTGAGACTAGACATACCAATTTGAAAATCAACATGTAAGTGACACTTGACTCCTTTGGCAGTAGATGAAGTTGCTTAGTAGAGGTGAGGCCACAACTGCACCTAATAGTGTATATATAGATATGATGAAGAAAAGAGGTAAAATCTCATCTTCATAAGACTCTTAGTGCCAATACCTCCTACCTGTGGCTGTTACTTTGGACTCCCCTCCCACAGTTAATTAGCAAGAGTTCTTCACAGGAAAGCTGGCACAGTTAAGCTTCATTAGTGCTCAAGAAATTAACCATGAGGCACCATTTCAGAGCCACATCTTCTGACAAGTGTCAACTCCATCCTGGCTGGGGACAGTAGTTCCTGGCTAGAATGGGTACTATGTTGCTCACTATCTGGCACTTGTTACAACTACAAATTGCCCTCATTTATCCTTCAAGCAGCACCTTATAGAGAAGAAACTGTCTTTCCTGGCAGCTTGATGCCCCCAAGCCTCCTACCCTCTGGTGATTTACCCTCAGAATTTTGTTTGCAGAGTTGAGATGATGTCCGAGATAACCTGCATAAAGCATAGAAATGTCAAAACCTGTTGAGAAATTAAAGACAGGTTGTGTACCTCTTTAGGGACCAAATAACTCCATAATCTTTGAAGAGAGTCTAGAAGGAAACAGGCGGATTCAGAACAGCGTCATACTCCTTGTGTGGTGCCTCTATCCCTTCTGAGCTACATGTCTGCCTGGTTGATTCATCCATATTTCATAAGAAGGTTTGAGAAAGATTCTTAGAAAGGAGAATAGCAGCAACAATGAGACTGCGATAGAACTCAACACTTCTTAAACTTTTGTAAATTCCCATTTGCTCTTCTCTTCTCTCCCATCCTGTATCTTTTCTGCCTTCATAACAGTATGAGGTACCTTACAGAAATACACAGTATGAAATAAGATAAATAAATAGTTCTAGCAAAGGTAACATAAACCCCAAGGTAAGTATACACGTTTAGTTGCTCTCTAGACTCATTCCTGGATTCTGATGATAAGCTTTAAGTGGCAAATCATTTTTCATACTATATTTCCAGTATTTCTTAAACTTCGAACTTGAAGAAAAGATAGATGCTTTAGCTTCTAGGACAGTGTGTTTTCTTGATTTTCCTCATGTGTTGGTGGTAACATCTACCTAGTGTCTTTAGCCATTTTCTGCTCTTCTCCCTGACCACTTCATTATGCAGAGCTACAGAACACCATCCTTGGACCTCTGTCTTGCCTTAATGATGTCATTCAGTCCCACAAACCAGGCTACTTCTCATTCCTACATCTACCTTAGGCTTCCTCCTGCATCCTAGACTTACTATCCTGCTACCCACTGTGCCCTGGTTCCTCTGCTATCTCATTGATGTCCCTAGTTTACTGCTTCCATAGCTAAACTTATGATCTTCTCCTTTTCTCTTGCCAGTTTAGTTTCTCTGGCCAAAACCAGGAAATCAGTCAATCAATCTCTCTCTCTCTCTCTCTCTCTCTCTCTCTCTTTCTCTCTTTCTCTCTCTCTCCCTGTCTCTCTGTCTCCCCCTGCCTTGGTCTCTCTCTCGGTCTCTCTCTCCCGGTGTCTCTCTCTCTCTCTGTCTCTCTCTTGTATTCATTATATCAGGAGCCACTTTTTCTTACCTTCAAAACATATGCAGAAGCTCATTTCTTCTGTCTACCTCCACTGGTGCCACACTTACCCAAGCCACCATCAACTGTCATCCAGGCTTCTGCCATAGTGGACTGCAGAGCTCCTGCCTAACCTCCAGCTGTCTCAGCAACATAGCCAGTGTACTCCTTTGAGATCTTGGGTCAGGCCACACACTCCTACCCTAGGTCCTTGTTTTGCTTATAGTAAAGCCATGTCTTTGTACTGGCTTTGAGGCCCCACCATTTCACTCTAACACCAGCATCTCCACCTTTACATACTCAGCACCAGCCTTACTGGCCATGCATGTTTTCCCTGAGTAAACTACCTGGCTGGAAGTAATTTACCAAAGTTTGACCATGTGACTGGCTCCCTGTCTTCCTTCAGATCCTTGCTCTTACCTTGTCTTCTCAATGATGGCTTCCTCAGATAGCCACCACCCCATCTCACACATCTTAATGCCTCTTCATGACACTTTTTCCAGTGTATTATATAATTATTCCTCACTGGAATAGAAGTTGGACAGGGACTGCTTCCTCTCTTGTTCACTGGGAAATCCCAGGCACCTAGAACAGCACCTGCCATGAAACAGAAACTAAACATTCAGTAATAGGGGAATGAATGACTCTCTGCGGTGTTTTGCATGCATGTCTATTTTTCCTCTGAGGATTTTCTCCAAAATTAAAGTATTTTTAAGATTTTATAGTTCTAGTCCTATCTCACATAGAATCCACAAAGTTATAAAGCAGTTTCTCATGAATATGCCTGATGATTGATACAGAGAATCTTTTTGCATGTGTGTGATTCTGTAATTTCCTTAACAGGAGAATCCAGCTTTGGCAGTTGCAATTAAAACATGTAAAAACTGTACTTCGGACAGTGTGAGAGAGAAATTTCTTCAAGAAGCCTGTAAGTTTCTACAAATTTCTGTGGAACTCCATATGACTTTCTGTGAAATCCTGTCTTTGAGGAAGAAAGATAATGTTTTTACTTCTTGGGATGACTGCGTTTTTTTTCCCTTGCAAATTAATGCAAGGAAAAATGTAGATTTTTGCCTCATAAATGCAGTGTGTTGCATGTAAGGATAAAAGATACACTTTTTGTTTATACTTTGGTAGCTACACCATTAAACATCTTTGTGCTGGAATTGATTCACATATATAAAAGATCCCAGCTCGGAGATTTCCAGGCCTGGGAATACAGAGATGAGCAAGACAAACATACTCTCTACCTTTTTGGAGCTCACAGACTACTGGAGGAGTAAGGATTGTGACCAGGCCCCTAGTCCTACTATAAAACCAGAAAAACTCACCCAGAAAAGAGACTTTAGAAGAGACTTCTGATCACTTGTCAGGTGATTTTTGCTAGAAGCGATTTTCTCCACCTACATTTCTTTGACTCTTGGTTTGGATAACCTGTGATGAAGCTTCCTTGGATGAGTTATGTGTTACTGGGTCTTTTCTTCTGAGAGTGAACTCATGGTGAGCATGGGTCTTGTCCATTTTGTACACCTTAAGCCATCTCTACCTACTCTGGGGCTGTGGTGTTCTCCTCCTATCACAGACCTTATCTCTTCTCATCCTCTGAGGCTTCTCTCAAGCATCACTTACATAGAGAGAACCCTTTTCTAACCACTATACTTAAAATACACCTCTCCTTGGTATCCTCTGCCACAGGACCACACTGTTTTCTTTCCAGGTATTCAAGATTAAATGCATATGTTGTTCACATTGATTATTGTCTGTTTCCCACACAGGGCTTCACACTCCAGGATAACAGGGACTATGTCTGGTTTGCTCATTGCTCCATATCCATTCCCAGCATAGGGCATGACACATGAAAAGCACTCAGTAGATGTTGTTATATTACCAAATCTTGGTGTTTTCACTACACATACATCAGTTTCCATTTTACTAAACATTTACCACCTAAGCATCCAGCAAATTAATATGGTATAAATCATTATTGTGGCTTCACCATTGAAGTCCAAGTACACATTCTTAATCCTGTTTGTGAATCTCTTGAGTTATGTAGGGGGAAAGGGTCTGGCGCATGACTTCGGTCTCACCTCATTTATTTCTACAGTGTGTCTATGCCAACAGAAAACACAGACAGCATTAATTATTGTTACCCAAATCTGCTGCCTTACATTTGGTGGAATTCTTGTGCATTGTGTATTTTCAAAATCACAAACTTCAAAAATGTACCTTTTTCTAAAATATTGAATTTATCTTTTTTTTGTGGGATGTCAATATAGAAATCAAATACATCATTTTGTAGGAGTAGTTAAGCCAGACTGACCTTGTTTTATTTGAAAGAGTTGCTCAGTTTTTATTTATAGGGGCTGTAACTGGTAGTAGTATGTAGTGGTACCTCAGCTGACAAACTTAATTTTTTCTACAATTTTGGTCAGAAATGAAATTGAACAAGAACTGAAGCAAGTTCAATGGTTAGGTTCAATGTGGACCTTATGGGAAAATGTGATTTGGTTCTCATCCAATTCAGTTTGTAATCAGAATCATAGAAAGAATTAAGTTCATGAACCCAGGTACCACTGAATTTCAGCTCCTGCAGGACTTTAGCAGGTGTTCATAGGATGTGAGAGATGTCCTAGGCCAGGCATCATTAGTCTTTTCTGCACAGGCCAGGTAGTATGTTTCCATTGCTGCAACCTGTGTGTTTTCCATCTCCACTATTCAACTCTGTCATTGTGCTCTGAGAACATCTGCAGACTGGGCTGGTAGGGTCCCCACACTATAGGTATCTTCTTGTGGTGGCTTCCCACCAGCTGGTTGTAGTCTCATTCCTTTTTCTTCCCATAGCATTTCATCAGGAGTGGTTTTTACCATAGAGCATATTGCCTGGCTAAATGAATTACATATTCCTACTTTATCACATTCCAGAGGACAACCTAGATAGCCTAAGGTCACCTTGCTCCAGAGAAGAAAAGAAAGGTGTTTTTTTTTTAAGTTTAGCTTAAAAAATAATCTTTTTTAAAGGTTAATAAGTGTATTATAGGAAACAACACATGAAGCAAAGAGAAAAGTCATTTGCAATCATAAGCAGCTTAGCTAGATATTATTTTAAGTCCCATGTGTACGTATATGACATGCCCTTTTGTGTGACTGAGTTTGTACAGTGTGTGTCATACTTTTCCACACATCCTGAATATTCACCAATTTAAAATTCCGAAGCTACAAGAGAATTTGATAACTACAAACAAAAAAAAATTACAATTCTGCCTCTCTTGGGAGCAAAAGTTCACTGAATATAAAAATGGCAACAGGCCTTCAGATAGATGTATTGGCAGAATTACAGTTGCAAAATTTGGACTTATTTTCCCGTTGTATACACTGTATGCACAGCAAAACAGAGTTCATAAAACATACGGAAAAATGATGCCTTCAGATGTCCAAGTACTCACACACTAATGTACTACCTTTTGCATTTCCTTCTCTCCTGTCTCCTCCAAACTAGTGAACAAGTACAGACAGAACCCATATTGCTCAAGAAGTAGTTTAATGATTTCCTTCCCAAAAGACAATATTTCATAGAAATTTTAGCAAAATGATATTTACGAAGTGGTATTTTACTCCCTCTACATTTAGCATAACTAGGCACTTCTAAACATCTAGATCAGACTAGATATCTGGGGCCAGGCATTTAGCTCAGCGGTATAAGTGCCTGCCTGGCAAGTGCAAGGTCGTGAGTTCAATCCCTGGTCCAAAAAAAAAAAAAAAAAAAGACTAGATGTTTGAAGATTAAATCTATTGTTTGAAAACCAAATACACAGTCTTGGTTAAACCGTACACATGTAACAATAGTTGAAAGTGATTTTTAAAAATGTGAGCATCCTAGTCTAGAATCCTTCCCTTCTCTACTAACCCAGTGGGCTAGCATGCTTAACTTTTCAGAAGACAACCTGTCTTAGGAATTTTAACACATTGTACAAGATTTGTTAATTTACCAGCTCTACTTTCGTCAAAACTGGCAGTCTATCTGCGAAGAGCAGATGTTGTGAAAGGACTCATTTGTCCTTTACATACTCTGCATACATAGGAAAGTAAAACAATGCAGACATAAGGGACAATGGTAACTTGCTTCAGTGTAAGTACATAGCACAGCACTCTGTTTCCTTCTCTTCTGAGGACCAGTACATAAACACAGTGTACTATTCAAGAGGGATTATGCCTATTTTGCCAACAAAAAAACACTTCATGTGAGTTTTAACAAAAAGAAATTTACAAAATGTACTTCTACTTTGTAGCATGTATCAAGCACTTGAGAATATCCAGAATGACCAGATATTTCAGTAAAGTACTTATATTAACATTGTCAAATATATATAGATATATAGTAATGGGACTAAAATGCACACACAAAACAGTGTTTGCAGTATGAACAACATCTTCTGTATGTAACCAATCTGGTACTGAACCTTCATTTCTCACTGTCTTGTGTTCCATGTCCTCTAACCTGTTGGAGATTGGACTACATAAGATTAAGTTGCTGAACACAAGGACCTCGAGCTATGTTGGAAAAGAGCATATGCATAGTGCCCTGAAGTCAAGATAACCACAGCCTGGTCAGCCAAGGACATGGGCTGCTAATACCCCCTATTCCAGAGCAATAAAGCTACCAGCCTTAGAGATAAGACAGTTCTCTTAATTGGCAAAATTTACTACTTGGAGAAGTCTTTGAATTGACTCCCAAGGTTCTGCTCAGTTCCCACACCTGCCTCAGTTCCATTCCTTTGTTTGAAAACCAAATAAATATGGGCCACCTGAGTCATTCTTGGTTTCTATCCCCAGGGAATCTCAAGTTCTTTTAGAAGGTTTTGACCCTCCTGGAGCCCTAAAATCATACCACTCATCTCTTATTTAAACCGTTCACCATGCACTCATTTAGGAGGTCATTGGCCTGATAAGTCTGCAATACTAACCCACAGAACAAATGTGAACAAGCATCACACCTAGTGTCATTTCTTCAAATGGCCTAACAAACTCCATTTAAAGTCACTTCCACAAGATGTTCTTTTCTGCCATTTTTTAAAACAAGGTCATTTCCAAGACATGTGATTTTCTAACCCTTACCATATATGAGCAACCTCTTTGCATATGCGTTGTCCTCTTGCCTTAAGTTTTCTTTTAAAAGGTTGGGTAACGGGATGTTAAGAGCAGTTTTTTCATACAGTCTT
Organism: Dasyprocta punctata; assembly: GCA_004363535.1. Lineage (NCBI taxonomy): Eukaryota > Metazoa > Chordata > Mammalia > Rodentia > Dasyproctidae > Dasyprocta > Dasyprocta punctata. The sequence continues at coordinate 22,202 of RJWM01002936.1, forward strand.
TCTAAAACCAGCCAGTACATCTTTCCAAAGGCTGGGGGGCATTTCCAGTTAGCCAAATGTGAAATGTTACTTTACCTTTTCTCTCTTTGGTAGCTGCCCATGGCCTGCTCGCCATTCCAACTATCCTCAGCCTAAGCTCCCTCACCTTCCAGGATTAGTGAGGCCTTTATTTGAACTTTTAGCAAAGAGGTAGTTTTCAACTAGGATACCATAGGCATTCCACGTCCCAGATCTGTGCAGTTTTATGACCTGATGTGGCCAAGCTTTCAGGCCCACCTTGTAATAGCTCTCTGCAGTGGTCAGGAGGCCACTGTTTTCCTCACCATGCCATGCTGCAGCCGCTGCAAGGCACCATGTCCTTGACAGCTGGTGGGGACTTTGCCTAGGCCAGCAGGGTTGGGATAGGAGACACTACAGCCCGAGGTTCCCAGCTCCAAGACGGCCACCGCTGTCAGGTCATGAAGGTGGGTTGGGAGAGCAGTTTGCCTATGCTTCATAGCCTGGGCCCAGCCAGGGGGTAATCACATCAAGTGATCCAGGTACCTGTAGGGCAGAGGCCAAGGCCCATCCCCAGCCTCCCAGCTCACTCACTGCTGTCTGCTAGAGGGCCCTGTGGGAGAAGTCTGTGCTCTGTTTCTTACTTTAGTCTCTGCGAGAACTTAAGAACGGATTTTCTTTCCCCTTTTTCACCCCGTATTCCCCTTGGCATAAGTTGGCTGTTGTGCTCATTCTCTGTCTCAGCAGCTAAAAAGGACCTTTCTGTGTCAGTTTGTGCCTCCTTTTTAAAAGGTGAACAGAAATGACCCAGGGTGTTAGGCTCAGTGTCTCCAAACCATCAGCCTTGTGTCTTAATTAGACAAGTCTTAACAAAAACTAACAGTTACAAAAAGATTAACTGGGGATAACTTTTTTCCCTAGTAACAATGCGGCAGTTTGACCATCCTCATATTGTGAAGCTGATTGGAGTCATCACAGAGAATCCTGTCTGGATAATAATGGAGCTGTGCACACTGGGAGAGGTACTGTGATCTCCAGACCTGTCTGGGCTGGTGACTAAGCAGTAGTCTCAAGCTTTGTAATCATTTTGTCTGCATTCAGAGTTTGATATCCTTTGCTTCAGAATAGGAAGTATGGATTTCCTGGATTTTCAGAAGGGTTCTCATTTAGGATTATGTATGATCTTGATTCTGAGAACATGAATATGACTATCTTCATCTTTGAGTCAGGTGCAGTGAAACTTTCCTTCTGAGGAGGCTGAAGTGGGTTCATTAATTGAGCCTAAAAAGTTGTCATCATTGTATAGTTGTCATTGTTACAGGATTTTTTCATGTATATGTTACAAGGCCTTGTACATGTAGATAAACACTATACCACTGAGTTATTTCCCTAGCCCTCTTTTGGTTTTGTTTGTTTTGTTTTGTTTTGTTTTTTTGTTTGTTTTTTTAGTTAGTCTCTCTGTGTTTCCCAGGCTAGCCACTAACAAGATTCTCCTGTTTTGGACTCCTAAGTACCTGGGACTACAGTTGTATGCCACCATATCCAAGAAGGCCAGAAGTGTGAAAAGAGCCTGGCAAACATAATAAGACCTTGTCGCTAAAATGAAAAACCTTTATCATTACAAATCCTTTATGGCAGCATTGTCTTTTCCATCCAGATGTTTTTAGGAAATGGTAGCAACAGCTGGTCAAGTGGTTCTTTTTGATTGTTGCCTACAGAGCTAACCTAATGATTTGAGTATGAAAGAAACTGTTAACGGACTTTGGGTAAATTAATGTTGAATTGTAAATCAAAACAGTATCTTGAGGCTTTTATAGAATTCAGTTTGCAGCCAGCTGTGGTAGTGCATGCCTATAGTTCCAGCAGGCAGGAGGTTGAAACAGGAGAATCACTAAGTTCAGGCCAGCTTGAACTACATAGCAACACGCTGTCTCAAAAAACCAAACAAACAAAAAATTAATGTGCAGTGTCTTCCAGACCAACCACTACTAGTCATACTTTCTTTGAAAAGTCTGAGTAATAACAATATCAGTAGCCCTTTTTGAAATTCTCCAAAAATACAGAAACTTTAATCATTCATCACTCTTACCTGGAAACTTGCTAGAAATGCAAAATCTTTTGCCCTACCCAAAGTATGCTGAGTCAGACAACCAGGCAAGGAAGCAGGCCTGCACTCAGTTTTTATCATCAAACACGACCCTCCTTCTGCCCTACATTTCTAAGTGAAATAGAATATTTATGTGTATTTTTGGTTCACAAGTTTTTTTTTTTTAATTTGTTTTTTGGTTTGTTCCTGTTTTGCTTTTGGAGAGTTTACTATTTCTTGTGACTTAAAAAAGTCTGCTAAATGTTTCTCATTGATTTTGTAGAATTTGGATGTTAATAAATTCACGTGCCTTTCTTTTCTGTGTTAATATTTACCTGAATTAATGGCATCAGTAGGGACTGCTAAGCCAAATGGGACAAATACTCAATCTGGAACCATTTTACCCTTCTGCATTCAAACTGGAGTAGAAAACTGGGGAGGACTCTTTCTTGCCTCTCTTTTCTCCTCACAACATGATTACCTATCCTGAGACACAGTGAGGTTTGCATTAGAAGCAAATGTACTATGTTCTAGATATTACTGTTGTCTGTCAACTATTACTCTGTGGCAGTAATTTATAGTATACTTTTATTCATTCCCGTGAAACTTACCTTTGGGGTTTTTTTTGTTTTGTTTTGTTTTTTAGAAATTTGTCTATAGTCATAAGGATTCTAATTTTACAGTACCATTTCAAAGAAAGAATGACTTTAATATCTGGGTTAAAAATATTTTATTTGTTTGACAGTTTTTTTTAATTAAAGGAGAATCAAAGCTATCCTCTAATTATTAGATATGAATTTGGAAGGCTAGGATTGTGGATCAGTGTTAGAGTGTTTGCCTAGCATTGTACAAGGCCCTGGGAAGAGAGTGTCTTTGAAAATGATCACATTGTCGAGTGTAGCTTTTTGTGGATTTCTTTTTTCTGTCTCTGATTGTTTCTCTTTATTATCTTGGCCATTTTTCCAAAAGCTGAGGTCATTTTTACAAGTGAGGAAATACAGCTTGGATCTGGCATCTTTGATCCTGTATGCCTATCAGCTTAGTACAGCACTTGCATATCTGGAGAGCAAAAGATTTGTACACAGGTAAGAGTCATGAAGCTGCTAAATTGCTGTCTGAGCAAGAGAACCAGTAGATGAGACTGGGGTGGGGAGATTATTTACTGTGCCCCATAGATACTTTTGTACCATTTTATTCTGCTATGCCGTCGCTAGCAAGTCATGCATGTTATATTCTTTCAAAATGAAATACCATGGCATTTTAATGCATGGCATGTTAATACATTTCATGATGCTTTTAGGACATTTATTCTTTTCACAAATACAGTCAGTAGACTATATTTGGCACTAGATCAGTAAACATGTAAATGGTTACCAAAATACATAACTCTCAGGACTTTCCAGGATACCACTGTGTTACTAGTGACATCTATTGACATTCTGCAGAATTTCTGTTGATTTTTTTTTTATAGCTTTTTTTGCAGGTCTGTAATTTGAATGCAAGTGAAAGTGTCCTCATGATTTGTTTACCCTGTACAGTATTGTTTCAGGGTTATTGGTTTTTATGGCAGGGGGCATTGAGGCAGGTTCTTGCTATGTTGTTCAGGCTGACCTTGAACTCACTGTGTAATGCAGTGGGATTTAAACTCATGGCAGTCCCCTTGCCTCAGCCTTATAGGCATGTGCCACCATGCCTAGCTATGGGTTATTGTTTTTTTATCCAGCATTACAATAAACTACATTCGCAAAATCATTCATAGAAGTTTGTAAGGTAACTTTTATTGATATATCTTAATGATGGAGTTACAGATCTAGTTGTGTACGGCTATCAGTTAATTCAATTGGTAATATGAATTCATAAAAAGCACTTTCATTAATAAGCAAATATATATTGCCATTGTTCAAAATAATTATCAGCGTATTTGTGAGTAAATATCTACCAAAAGGCAATATATAGTACATATTTTTTAACTTAATAAATCCGTTCACCAACTGTATATTAGTTGTCTGATTTTACTGATATATCTTTATATAACACAGATGAGTTTGATTTTTTTCGTTTGTTTTTACTGTGTTAAAATTTTTTCCTCATCAGGGACATTGCTGCTCGGAATGTCCTGGTGTCCTCAAATGATTGTGTAAAGTTAGGAGACTTTGGGTTATCCCGATACATGGAAGACAGTACTTACTACAAAGGTAAGAAACTAGAGCAATAATAGAGGGACCAAAGGGTCAAATAGTCGAAACTTTTTATTTTGATATCACAAAGCTCTTTTAGGTTCTAAAGCACGTAACATGGAAAACTTATTTTCTAAAATTAATCTTCTAGCTTCCAAAGGAAAATTGCCTATTAAATGGATGGCTCCAGAGTCAATTAATTTTCGACGTTTTACCTCAGCTAGTGATGTATGGATGTTTGGTGAGTATTTTCAAAGTTTTGTGTGTTTTTGTTTTTGTTGTTTTCTTTTCTTTTTTTTTTTTTTGTACTGGGGATCGAACTCAAAACCTTGTGCCTGCCAGGCAGGCGCTCACTGAGCTAAATCTCCAGCAAGTTTTGTATTTTTAAAAAATGTATTTCATGTATTCTGCAAAATAAGCTTAGTATGATCTCTTTCCTGAATATGTAGGTTGCTTTGCCACCCCTAACCTGACCACATCCTTGCCCAGGGATAACTCAGGTCCATGGATTACTGACCATGGAGCAAGTGCTGGGCAGTGGCTCAGGCACACTTACGCAGTGCTCCACTGTTCTGTTGGAGCATCACTCTTGCCATCTGTTCCTTTCTGCCATCTTTTATCACCCATAGTGTGATAACCTGTCTGTTTCCCTTTTCTCTCCTGTCACCTCTGAGGTTTCAGTATATCTTCAGTGTCAAAGACTTAACACCTAACATGTCCTTTTGGCTCTGATGGTCTCTTCACCCCAGAGGGTCTGCACTTGTACTTCGTCTCCTGACTGGATCTGCCTGCCTCAGAACATGAGAGCTGGCCCTTGTCTTCCATAGCTGCCTCTGTTTTGATGTCTGATCTGTCCCTTGCAATGCCCCAAGGTGGTTCCTCTTCATCCTGCTCTGTAGATTATTGCTGTACCTCCCAACTAGTTTAAAGGGGGTCTCTAGCTCATCTATACTTTGTACTTAAACTGCTTTATCCAAATTGTAAAATGACGTACTTACTTTTATTGTTGGTGGCACTTCTTCCTTCACCTTTCCAAGTGTTACTCCTATCTGGAATACCTTATTCTTACACCGTCTTCTCCAGTTGAAATTCCATCTAACCTTAAATGTTCATTCTTCCATGATGCCTTATATATATCAGCTGTCTTGACCAGACACCAACTGACTTTCTCTGCATTCCCTGAGGTTTCTGCTGTCACAACATTCCTGTGTTACTGTGTGAGCAGTCCTGTTGTAAGCCATCTCTTCCAGGTTAGAACTGCTTCAGAGGAGATCCCCTGTTAAATTTATTTTTGTTTTCTATAAAGTAACTTCATATTTATCAAATAAGTGTTCTTTTTCTCCTGTCTACTTGCTGTTAATGATTGATAACCTTTTTAGAATGCACAAATTGGTAGTTCAGAAAAGGAAAGAACTCTCAAGTAAGAAAGGAAGTCATGTTATGTGATTAGAAAAAGATTCTGGAGTCCAGTTGATACTAGTTCACAATGAGGACTGCATTTGTGAGCTGTGTAACCCACAAAACAAAGTTTCTCATTTTAAAGATTTTAAAATGCCTATTTTTCCTCATTTTACCATTTCCAGGACTGAGCATGTCTAAAAACAGTGGCATTTTGCATTTGGCATTAATTGGGGGCAGTGATGCAGTTGTTCTTGCCTGGATTTGTGTTCAGTTTGTTTATTCTATTGTTACTTTCATATCCAAATGAGCTTAAAATACTCTTTTGATAAAAATAAAATACACAAGTTGAAGCAGTGAGATTTTATTTTGATTAGGTTGGCTTCATTTTTTGTCCTGTGAAATAATGGTGCTTTCTATACTCATTAGCATGTTAGATTTGATTATTCAATACAATATTTAAAGAAATATAAGGTTATCATGATGATTAAGGGTCGTATATATCAATTTAAAAGAAAGGTGCCAGAAACCTGTGTAATTCTCAAGAAATTATAGCTAGCCTTGTGATATTGCTGATAATATTACCGTGATATCTGGTGAGAAAAGCAGCACCAAGACACTGTTTTTTCCCCAGACACTCTTTACTGTGAAACTATTGGAAACTAGATTTGAAGCCAGTTTTAGAATTTGATGTACTTTAATAGGGCTTGCCTCCTTCATTTCATTCTACAAAATCACAGTTCTTCTCTTCAGAGTATCTTTGGTTTTTTCATTCAGGGTCTGTGTATAGCACATCTGGCTTCTAACTCATGATCTTCCTTCTTGGAATTACAAGTGTGTGCCACTGTGCCTGGCTTTCGATTGTTGTTTGTGTAGTGTGCCTTTTATGATAGAGGTAGACTTTAAAATGACAGTAACTTCCCGTAGGAGAATCAGGAAACGTTTCATAGAAAAACTACATCACAGATGTGTCTTTTAAAAGGCAAGTCTGTGAAGAAAATGACATGTAACAGAGTGTCACCCCAGCACAGGCATGTTGCAGCCTGTTCAGGAGACAATGAGAGATCCAAGATGGCCAAAGCACAGAGTAGCTATCACAGGATGCTAGGAGAAGGTATCTATTACAACACTAGCTGGTGCATCCTTTCTTACTGTGTTACATGTATATGTTGTCAGCATGAGGGATGCTGTGTTTGTTCACTTGAAAGGTGACTTCTTTAGAGTTACTCAGAAGATAGGAGGAAAGCAGTTGATTTCTCAAGGAAAGTGTGCACATAAACTTTCTGAGGTTGAGCTGTGTGGCATCCCTGCAGCCCAGGGAAATTGACAACTTTGCTGCGTGAAGCTAGTGACAGCAAACCAGGCAATAATGTTATTATGCACCTAGGAAAGATACCTGACTTTTCTAAAAATTTAAGACTTAAATTTTAGTATTTTCTTTGTTAGACCGCAAGTCAATAGCTATAATTATAATCAGGTTGGAATGAAGTTGGGTTAGAGGGTAAATCTAAAGGTCTTTCTGCTTTCCTTTGAATAGGTTCATCAAACAGTGAAGTATCACTGTAGGTAGTGGGCCACTTTCTAATATAAGATTCTCAGAGAAGTAAACCTCTGAGAAAAAGTATGACTTTTTCTTCAACATTATTCACACCACGTTAAACTATTGCTGTTCTTATTTTACATTGTAGTCAATGAAATGATGCTAGATGAGTTAACCCAAACCTCACCGATGGTTCTCTGCTGCCAGCTGTGGAACTGTTCCTGGAATCTGGGAATTATACCCTTCATGCTGAGCTCACTGCTTTTTTCATTCCCACTTCACAGGTGTATGTATGTGGGAGATACTGATGCATGGTGTGAAGCCTTTTCAAGGAGTGAAGAACAATGATGTGATCGGTCGAATTGAAAATGGGGAAAGATTACCAATGCCTCCAAATTGTCCTCCTACCCTCTACAGCCTTATGACGAAATGCTGGGCATATGACCCCAGCAGACGGCCCAGGTTTACTGAACTTAAAGCTCAGCTCAGGTAGGAGTGGGGCGGGAAGGGCCTGGGGCGGGAGCAGATCTTGTTACTTCTCTTTTGCAGTCTTAGCATTCTAAAGTCATTTTATCAGTACATCTCAGGCTAAACTGTTTCTTCTGCAAAGATACTCACTTTTAAATTTATTTACTTTTCTCTGTACCTAGCCAGTCTTTAGTGAATTATATCTTAAAATCTTAATTAAGTTCAGTATGATCCCTTCTCTCTGTCCTAGCTTTCTACTTAGCATGGTTTAACACACTCATAATTATTTTGTCCCTGCTTAAATCTTCTCTCACCCAATACCTTCACTCCTTGATACTTTATGATCTAACAGTATCTATGGGAGTCTCCTGGTGCAACTTGCTGCCTTCCACATGCTTGGTGGCTGTGCCACCTAATTTAGTCTCCAGATACTACCTCCTCCAGGAAGTTTCCCTAATCTACCATCTACCCCAAAGAGATAGCCCTTCCTTTGGTACCATCTGAGTACTTTTACTGTTGTATTTCAAAACCTATTACCTTTTTGTGGCTCTCTTTGTGCTAGCCACTGTTAGACCCCAGGCCTGTAGTACTCCCTGTTCCCTGGGGGTCATACAGGGATCATGTGTATACCAAGTCCCTCATAGAAATGTCTCTCCAGTCTACCTGTTGCTTTCCTCAGGGAGGTCTTGGTTTGTCTGTCTGAGTCTGCACCTCAGCTCAGCTCCTCATCACCATGTCTCAACTCATTTCTGTAGCCCAGTGCCAAGCTTAGGACTGGGCACCGTGTAAACATTCAATGAGTGTTGAATTGATTTGAATCAACATCTAGATTGACATCTGATATGTTCATAAATACGATATGGGACCACGAAGAGTTTAATTAAATAAACATCATTGTGGTTCACTGCATGCCATATTGCCTCTTTTCATAGTTGGAGAACTTCCTGATTTTATATGAGTTTTTTGTTTACTTGACTGTATTTCAATCTTTTTTCAAAAAAGTCTCCAAATATCAGGGTCCAGAAAGACCCTGAAAGCTCATTTAGCTTACTCTTCTTAGCTGGTCCCTGAGCCATCTCTAGGCCTCAGCACATCTTCACACTCCTTAGAAGAAGGCTTCTTAGAGAGAGCATCTGAGGAGAAGTAGGGCATATTAGAAGATGTATAAATGATTTGTCTCGTTATCTAGTGTTTGCTAAGCACATTCATGTTCTGAGATAGGTTCAGTGGGTTCAGAGTGACCAAACTCTTGCTCCAGAGAGCTTCAGTCTAGGGATGAAAGTCACAATGCCTTTTTTTTTTTTTTTTTTTTTGGTGGCACTGGGGATCAAACTCACAACCTCAAACCTGCCAGGCAAGCACTTAAGCCACTGAGCCAAACTCCCATCCCTAGTTTTTTGAGACAGGGTTGCACCATGTAGCTCAGGTCGGCCTTGTGCTCGCGTTGTAGCCCAAGCCGGCCTCGAACTCACAACGCTCCTCCTACCTCAGCCTCCCGAGTGCTGGGATTAAAGGCGTGTGCCATCATCACCCCCAGCTTCACAATGCTTTTAAAAGTGTACAACAGAAATAGTGCTCCGAAAGACCAACCACTTGGTTCCCCACACTCTTGCCCACAGACTGGCTTCACTGGTCCAAAGATCAACTCTATGCTCCTTTTTGCATGGTAGGCCATCAGGTGTTTCTAGACAGCAGTGTTCTTCTCACTCCACAATTTTCTTCAACCAAAAATCTCCAGTGACTTGATTAATTGTTCTTTTACTTACGTATTTTGTCACTATTACAACTGATTTTGAATATGCTTTATTTCATGTTTTCTCAGAAGTGTTTCTGCTCCTCTTTGATCTTTCCTCAGAACTCGTCAGCTTCTGTCTTTGAAATGCCCTCCTTTTTAGACTAGTCTCATCACCGTACTTGCCAAAGCAGCACCCTCCCTCTCCTACTTGCTGTCCCTCCGTCCTTACACAGGCCAGGTGTTAGCTTAGTCTCTGTTCTCAGCCTCCCAAGTGCCCTCAGTAATCTTCTCAATGGTCTGGCTTATTTGTAAGTTCTGCCTTTCCTGCCTTTTCTCATAAATTCCAAACACACATTTTAAATTGCCAATTGGACATTGTGTTACCAAAAAAGCAAAGCTGTTACCATCCCTTCTGATCCAGTTCTTCTTCCTTCTGACTTGTCTCCCTTCTGTTTGGTCTGACTTAATCAGTCTTCCAGAAGTACCACTCTAAAAGGTTACTTCCCTGCTCAGAATGACTTCCAGTGGGTTCCTATCACCACTCATGTTCAGGCAAAGGCTTGCCATTAGTACTTAGGCCTACTTCAGTTATGGCTAGGAAACTTCTTCCCATCCCTTTCACATGCCATGGCTAAACTCATTCCTTGCCCCATCCTGGAATGCCTCCTCCAGCTGTGGAGACCCTTCCCATCTGTCCTGGCCTCTTTCCTGCACTGGCTGTTCTGTCTGAGATTCCATTACTCTTTGTTCCTGTACTTAGCTCACATTGCCACAGATGGCTGCTTCGTGCAGTCACTTCCTTTCCACAAATGCTGTTGAGCCTGGTGCTGGTCACTGGGACACAGATGACCGAAGCACTTTTCCTGCCCTCGAGGAGCTCACAGTCTAGTATGTCTCCACCCTACTAGACTGAGGCTCCTTGAGGACAGGGATCGTCATACTCACCTCGGTGTTGCCGCACCTGCAGCCAGGAGCACTGGTGGAGCTCATGCCTCTACTGTAGTTCATGATGTCTTCTTAGGCACATTGAGCACCGGAAACTGAGCACTCATTTATCCGGCATTGCCTGTTTTCATCTGAGATGGATTTTAACTTTGTATTTTGAACTTTTAAAAAGGACTACCGAATAAGGTAATAAAATTAAACTTAATAATATAATTGCTTGTTCAAGCATTTACACAGACAGTGAATCACAGTAATTAAGTAGTTTTACTATTGAGTTTTTTAAAAAATGTTTTTGTTACTTCCGGGATTTTCACACATCTCTTACTCACACCAGGGTAGTCAAACCTGTTTCCAAACCCATTCTCTTTCCCAACCTTAAAAGCACATATTGTAAGCAGTCTTATATCACTTTAGCTTCTACTCATCCTGAACTGGACTGTGTATTCATGTGACTGCATAAATTTAAGAAAGTGATATTTGGGATGAAGCTGTTAGGCAAAGTCATAGAAAATTACTTAGCCATACTTACCTGAGTTTCTTGATGATACAAGGATACTGTTGTAATCATATCCTATTTCCATATTTGTAAGAATGAATTCCTGGAGAAGTAAAATAAGATTAACCTGAAAGTGGTAGTTATGAAGTGTAAACAAATCCTTAAAATAGGAATATTTTAACTGTTCAATTGAAAATTTCTCATGAAGTCTAGCATTTTTGTGCCTGACAGATTAAGAATGTTCTAAATACTTTTTAATGGGAAAGCACTTAGTCTCTGTTTAGGTTCAATTCTTTGCTACCATGCCAAGAAAGCCATAATGGACAGTTTTAAGTCTGTCGTGGTAGCACACGCTTATAATCCCCACACTAGGGAGGCTGAGACAGGAAGATCACCAAAAGTTCAAAGCCAGCATAGGCTACATAGTGAGTTCAAGACCAGTCTAAACTATATAACGAGCTCCTGTCTCAAAAAAGAAACAAAAATAAAGAAATGACATTTTTTGGAGCTTAAAATAGCATTATTCTTTCATTGACAGAGGTGTTGTGACAGTATAAAAGAACATGAGAGCCGGGCGTGGTGGTGCGCGCCTTTAATCCCAGCACTCGGGAGGCTGAGGTAGGCGGAGCGTTGTGAGTTGGAGGCCGGCTTGGGCTACAACGCGAGCGCAAGGCCAGCCTGAGCTACATAGTGCAACCCTGCCTCAAAAAACCAGGGCCGGAAGTTTGGCTCAGTGCCTTAAGCGCCTGCCCTGGCAGGTTCGAGGTTGTGAGTTCAATCCCCGGTGCTGCAAAAAAAAAAAAAAAAAAAAGAACATGAGAACTGGATATGGTGGCATACAGCTATAATCCCTACACTCTGGAAGGCAGAGGCAGGAGGATTGCCAAATTTTAGCAATTCAGGGAGACCCTGTTTCAAAAGATAAAAAGGGCTGCAACTATGACTCAGTGCAAAAGCCATTGATTAAATTCTGTAGTTGGGGGGGGGCTTAAGGTTTTATTTGGTTAGTTGGTTTTGATTTTTATTTTTCAGACAGGCCTCGAACTCACAACCCTTGTACCTCAGCCTTTAAGTGCTGGGATTACAGATACGCACCACCATGTCCTGCTCAAAAATGTCGGTTAGGGAAATGTTTTAAAATTATATTAAATTTCTTAAGTCTTTTTAGAAGGGATATAAGGGCAATAAACAAAATTGTCAATATAAACTTTTATACCATAACTTTTACTCTCTTTGTTTTTCTTTAAATATGAAACGCTTCACAAATTTACATGTCATCCTTGCGCAGGGGCCATGCTAATCTTCTCTGTATCATTCCAATTTTGGTATATGTGCTGCCGAAGCAAGCACTCTATTTCTTAATATTTTCATTGAGGTGTAATAATATTCACCAACACTGAGCAGGATGCTCTGTGAGTAGCTCAGTGAGTTTTCACAAACTGGACACAACATGTAACCATTATCCAAAACAGGAAATCAGTAGTCCAGAAATCTACCAAGGATAGCCACTGTCCTGACCGTGGACTAGTTCATCTTGTTTTTTTAACTTCATATACATGGCATTTATTGGTACATACCATTTATTTATGATTTCATTTATAACCCAGCATAGTGACCACACTACCTCTACCCAAAGCCCAGGGAGGGGAGAGAAACAAAGTCCTCTGTCTGTGTTCAGTGTGTGAGTTCTTGACTGTGAAAGTATTTGGAAATTTAAATCTAACAGCTTATCTTCCACCCTTTTTGCTCCCACAGATATGCATTTTAGTGGTACCTTTCACATTATATTTTTAATGCGAACACTGGAGATTACAATATATGTTTTTAACCTTTTGTCTACTTGTAGTTGTTAATTGTACTTTATGAAGATGTAGAATTTACATTTGCCATCACCTCATTCTGTTTGTTGTCTCATATATACGTACATATGTATGTATATATTTGTGTTTATATATATGGCATTTATGTGTGTTGACCCCACAAAATGAGAAACTTCTTTAGCATTTCTTGGGATGTATATCTTTTGCTGGTAAATTTATTGAGTTTTATTTTATCCAAAAGTGAAATTGAGTTCAGTTTCACTGAATACACCATTTTAGGTTGTCAGGATTATTTATCCTTTTCCTTTTAGCACTTTAACACATTCCTGCAGTTTAAAACACTAGTGATACCTGCGTGACTGTCGTTTGGGCAGCTTGTACTATTGGTAGTACAAATGGATCTAATCACTTTTATCAGTCTTTTTACTAATAAAATTAAAAACTGCCCAGTGGGACCGTTATGCATGTATTACTGGTAGTTCAAGCTGCCTGGCAGTGAAAATGAATTACAGCCCATCATGAGAGTGTTAAAGATGTCCTTCCACTGTCTTATACCCTGTTGTTTCTAAGGAGAAGCTTCTGTGCATTCAGATAATTGTTCTTCTGTGTGTTGTGTGTCATTTTTCCCCTGCTGGCTTCCATTTTTTTCAGTCTTTAGTTTTCAGCAGGTTAGGGTATGTTGGATGTAGTTTCTTCTTTATTAATCATGCTTGCAGTTTACTGAGCCTCCTGAATCTGTAAAATATCTTTTTGCAAATTTAGGAAAACTTTTTTTTTTCCCCTTAAAAAACAAATTTGAGATCACACTATGTTGCCTGGGCTGTCCTTGAACTTTGAAGTCTCCTGCTTCAGCCCCCAAGTAACTGGGATTACAGGTGTAGAGCACCATCCCAGGCCTTTCATTATTTCTTCAGATAATGTTTTCTGTTTCATTTTTCATCTCTCCTCCTTCAGAGATTCCAGTTGCATCTGTAGTAAACCTTTCAATAGTGTCCTTCAGATCTAGTGCTTGAGCTCCTGTCGCTATTATTGTCTACCCTGTCTTTCTGCCTCTTCCACCAACCCTTTGTTCTCTTTGAGGTTGGGTAATTTTTACTGGTTGATCTTCAAGTTTCCTAACTGCTGTCTCCTCTATCCTACTACTCATCTGTGGAGATTTTTGTCTCACTATTTTTCAGTTACAGTATTGTTATTTGGCTTTTTAATATTCTACTTTTCTGCTGACATTTCCTGTTCATCACAATGAATTTTTTTTTCAGTACTGGGTATTGAACCCAGGACTTTGTAATAAGCAACATTCCCAGTCCACCTATCTGTCGTTCCTGCCTTCCTTCATTTATTTTAAATTTTGCGACAGTATCTCGCTGAGTCACCCAGGCTGGGCTCAAACGTGTAATCCTCTTGCCTCAACTTAACAGAATGTTGGGGTTATAGGTGTGTGCCACCACTCTTACCTTAAATTTTGTTTTATGTACTTGACTCTAGTGGCTTCTTCAAACCTTGCTTGCTGAATCTAACAACTAAGTCCTATTTCAGTCAATCTTCTTTTTAAGTTTTTTCTCCTGGAGAGCAGATCACATTTTCATTTGTGTCTCAACTAAGTTTAGGTTATATTCTGGGCATTGTGACTAGTAGGTTGTGTATATGCTACATTTAGATGGTTGGTTGGTTGGTTGTTGGGTTGATTTGAGCAAGCAGTTAACTTCGCTAGTCCTGTGCTGCAAATTCGCTGTGCTGTGGGCAACAGGTCAGGCCTATGTTTAGTTCTTTTAGCCTTAGCTGGATTGCTTGGAGTTGTGTTGCCTGGTTTCAGGGTCACGCAGATATTTGAGCACAATTACACTGAAACACAGACAGTCCCTTTTTGGCTTCTCTCTAGAATTTCCCTTTCATTTCTACTAGCTGCGATTTCTCCATACTCAATCCTCTGGTTCTTCAAGTCAGTAAGACTGGGCCTGCTTTCTAGCTAATGGCTATTAGAAAGCAGGTCCTGCTCAGTGCTAGACTTCCTCAGGGTGTCAGGTCCCTCTAGTGTCTGGTTGCTATTGGTTGTTCTAAGCTGTCACACCATCATTTCTTTGATTCAGAGTTTATACTGCCACTCCGTCAGAGTTTTAGCCAAAGAGTAGCTGTTGCACATGAGAAAAGTAGAAAAAGGTCACCATTTAAAGTAAGTTTTTAATAGAAAATGCTTTAAAAAAAGTTTGAAATGGTATCCAAACAGCAACACTTATGTCCTGCAGGCCAAGATACATCATAAGTGAAGAGAGAAATGTGATTCCCACGTGTTGCTGGAGGCTGGTGTCCAGTGCACTGTACCTGTTTATAGGGTGAGCAGAGGTGCAGCTGTGGCATGCTGACTGGTAGTTAGCCTCCAGTTCAGCTCACCCCCTGTATGCCTTTTCCAACCCTTCTTAAGCCTGCAGACTTGTTTTCTGCAAAGACACCAGGGGTTTGTTAATAAGGTCAATTTCATTCCTTTGCAGTGAGGCAATGTTGAGTAATGTAAAAGATCTTGTTTCAAAGCTGGTATTCCCATGAACTTGCCAAAACGAGCCTGTTTCCTCTTTTCCTTCAGATTCATTGCTGTTCGTTCTCTGGGTATTTTCCAGGTTAGCCTGAGTCACTACAAACCCAGACTGATTTCACATCCAAAGAAAATTCTGACGTCAGCCCTTTAAACGATCAAATTATAGTCGTCCTCCCCATATTAAATAAACCAAAGTGTGTATTACATATTTTTAAATGCTTTTTAGTGCCAAAAAGAAGAGTTCATATTACATTCTTGACACATGCTATGGAAATGAAATAGATAAAAAACACTTTATTTCCTGTGGCTACAAGGCATATAAAAATACAGAACCAACTAATATTTACTTAAAAGTTTTTTCTGTTTTTCCCACATACTTTATTTTTCCACTTTAATAAGTAGAAAGGGAAGATTGTTCTTGTGAATGAGGAGTAGGTTGACAGACAAGAACCCTGTGGCTGCACAGCTCAACAGATACAACCTCCCTCTGCTGCCCTTTCCTCTGGGCAGCTCCAATGATTTGAACATCAACCGCTCAACATCCAGCACTGCTTTCCATTCCTAAAGTGTGTCTTTGCTTGAGATTTTACTTTTCTCAGTACTGAAGACAGGGAATACCTTGATGTCCATCAAAATTCCTTAAAGTGAACTCACCTTTTGTTACTCTGGAAGGGAAATTTACTAAGACTTCTCCATGCTAGTCCATGGAATTATGAGACCAAGTTTCACAGTGGGTATTGCAGGTCAAAAGAAGAAAATCAGCCATTCTCACAGGTTTGTGTGTCCATTGTGAATTGGCTACTTTCTCTTTTAAAGTGAAAGACATAAAACATTAACTGAAGTTCTTCATTTTCCTCTTCAGGATTCTCTTCCTGGAGTGGATGAGCAAACATAATTATCAAGTGTGCTCTTGTTTGTTAAATGACATGTCTCAGCTTTTACTGTTACATCTGTTTCCAAGTTTGAGATTTGGAAACCACCATTCTAGGAAAAACCATGAAGGCTTATTGCCAGTTCACATGAGACAGCTAAATACTTTTAAATGGAATGTATTGCTACAAAAATATTGGGAGCTTGGGAAAGTATGCTTCAATGTGACCTCTGACACTACACATTCTGGTTTGTTGCCCTGGTTCTTAAGCAGCAATGGGGACAAAAACTCAGCCATGTCTCCTTGTGCCCTCTTACTCCATCTATGGACTAGCCTTCCATTGTAAAAACAGATATTTTATGAGTTATTTATATTTTTGGCTACTCTGAGCAACAGTTTTTGGTTTCTCAGAAACAGTTTCACATGCTATTTTTGGTGTGAGAGTGAAGTATTGAGATTGCAGAAACTCATTTCCCAGTTGTCCTCAGTTTCTTTGACTGTGTCTGACAATCATTTGAAACTAGCCATCCAAATCCCACAGCATGGCAGTATGTAATTAAGCTCTAAAAAGAAGATGTAGACAGTAAATTCAGAATCACAAAGGTGCAAGTCAGTATAGGTAGAAGAGTCCAGGCAGTCCACATTGCAAGTAATTTTTCATACAGCAAATATTTAAGTGTCAGCTATGTACCAGACACTGTTTCATTTTAACAAAACGTTCTAAAGAGTCCTAAATTTAAATATAAAGATACAGTATTTATTTCCATGCAGAAAATGAACAGAGAGCATTGCTGTGCTTCAGTCGCATGCTGCTTGTGCCCTCCAATTCTTTTCTTGTTACAACCAACTGGAAATTTTCCTCCTTAGCATCCCCCAGTGCCTGGAACAGTGCTGGAGCCAGTCCCCAGAGCCCTTTTCTCCCTCCTCAGTGGTTCCATTTGTACTATGTTTCAGATTTTTTATGTCTTTGCCCTTAATCAGAGCATCTCAAAAATTGTACATACTGTACTGAAAAGAAAGTCAGCAAGTGCTTTGAGTGAGTGAGCGTATCAGAGCAAGTGCCCCATTAAGAATAGTTTATAGATAATTGTTAACATAGCACGTACTCCTTTAATCATTACTCAGCTTGGGGTGAATGCTTTTCTGATTGAAGAGTGGGAGTACAGCTGGCCACTCAGTGCCCTGTGCTCCTTCCCGAGGTATTCTCTGGCCTCTGCCTGCACAGACTTACCTCACACCAGGCACACTATGCCTTGTACACGGGCCAGGCACCCAGCAGTCATGGTATTGAGCATGTATCTTGACTGTATTGTGAGGAGACTGCACCAAGAAATTCTTCCGTATTGTTACAGTTGCTTGAGATTTGTTTGCTCAGCCACAATCATCTAACTGGAGCAAAAGGGAAACCAAAGTCTTATTCTGAGGAAGGGTTGGGCTCTTCACACCAAAGCTTTCTTTAAAGTGGTAACACAGTTATTTCTTTGAGAACATTCCTTTCCTTTGGGAAAAAAATGCCCTTAACATCTGCAGTGTTGGTTTGCTGACTCAGAGCAGTTATGAAATGAATTTGTCTTTTCCTGCTTTGGTAGGTGACTGAGTGAGAGCTATCAGGCTCTAGCCTCCAGCCCAGCAGGAATGTCTTTTTAAACAGTCAAATAAGTTCCCAGATTAGAAAGAGTCTGTGCAGCTGATGTCACTCTTTCCTGAGTAATTCTGGGTGGTTATTTACTGCATTCTGTCTGCCAGGGGGCCAGGAACTTGAATGAGCTTCATTATTGGAACTCTGAATTGCAGACATGTAGGCAAGAGCTGATTGCCACAGTTAGGATGAAGGTTTCAGAGACCTATTGCCCACTGAACCTTAGGGTGTCTGTGTGGAATGGGACCTAGCTCTGAGTCTTCTCTGGCTGCACACGGGGGAGTTTATATGATGGCAAGCAGCCAGGAGTAAGTAGCTGCCTCGCAGTCGCGGTGGTGGCGGCCACAGTGATGTGTGGGACTTTCCATAGCTTCTGAGCAGCCCGGCAGTGGTAAGTGCGGTGTTTCCCACTTGGAGCAAACAGTATTTTCAGAACCACTTTTAATATTATTGTGTTCTTCCTTGTTTTACTGATGGCTAAAGTACTGGTTAAGCTGAATGTTAGGTTGGAAGATTGAACTGAGCAAGTTAGGGAAATTATTTGCCAAATTTCTAATTGGTCTCATAGTGTGCTGGGAAGTTCACAGGTATGAGAACCTGTGTTGGTGCAGAGTCTGCCTCAGATGAAGTAGACACGACAAAGGGCTGCTAGAGATTTCTCAAGGTCATTCTGTTGTGCTCAAAATAAACTGTAGCATATAAACATTTCATCTCAGCCCGTCCTTCATTTTCACCAGCCTTTCTTTTTCTTCCCAGCTATACTTTTCTTACCTATGGCAGTGCTTTAAAAGCACTTGCCTTCTGGGGCCAAGGCTGTTCTAGAGTCATGTGTAAAGGGTTAGAAACATGATCTTCCTTCCTCTGGGCGCAGGATATTTGCCTTTTGGGCATCTTCTCCTGGAAGACAGCTGGTGTTGCTTGGATGACTTGGGTGGGCTCTGGTATGTGGTACTCTGGCTGTCAGCTCCCGTTAACACAATGTGTTGTCTCTCTAGCACAATCCTGGAGGAAGAGAAGGCCCAGCAAGAAGAACGCATGAGGATGGAGTCAAGAAGACAGGCCACTGTGTCCTGGGACTCTGGAGGATCTGACGAAGCACCGCCTAAGGTAGCCAAGGTCCCTACCCCAACTGTGGGATTTCTCTGTGATACAGGCAGCTATTTCCTGTGATCTGGTTATTTGAAGAGTAGAAGTTATAACTGACCAATTCTTGCTTGCTTCTTCTGTCCAGATTGTCATTCTGTGCACTGATTTTCCTAATTTGCATTTTAAATAGAGACTGTTGAAAACAGGAGCAGTGGAGCTGATGTTATCTTAAAATGATCTTCCTGTTCCTCTTTACCTTTCCTCCATAGTCATGGGACACCTTGCTGTCATGAGGTTTTCCTTTGTTGCTATCAGAGATCGCTGTAAAGCTCAATCAGGATTGAAATATGAAACTGGGCCATTGATGCTTTGCTTTTTGCTTCAAAAATGAGGTTCATTTCACCTGACCAAAACATTCCTTTTGTTTTTGTTCAGTTTTGCTAAAAACTTTGTGCACATTTTCTGTTTTCTTGGTGGAACTTTTAGCTGGGGTTGTTGTATGAGAAGCGTGTTATATATACTTTTGTTTCCTTGGTGAGACCTGCCAGTGTCACCATTACACCTTGCTGTCACTCATCTTTAAAGCCTCATGTCCCCTCCCACCTGTGGAAAGTGGTCACACCCTTTACAGGGGCTGGGCTGAACTGAGCTGGGAAGTTTTGGACAGTTGGCCCTTAGCTAAATACTTTCCTTAGATTAAGAAGGCTTTGTACACTTGCTTTTGTTTTGTTTTGTTTTGTTTTGTTTTTGTTTTTTGTTTTTTTGCGTTTTTTTGGTACCTGGGATTGAACTAAGCAGGCGTTTGTGCCACTGAGCTAAACCCCCAGTCCTACATTTGCTTTTGTTAGGGTCGTATTTTCACATGCTTGCTTACTTGCATGAATGATCCAATTTAGTCTTTTTTCTGGAAAATAAAAAGATAAATTTTTTGCAGTTAATAGCTATTTGATATTTAGTTACCAAAAAAATAGAACTTTTTGAAAAATATTCAATCTGTTAACACAAAGAACTGTTTGAATATTGGAACAGCTTTTTTGCTATAATGCCTGAAAACTTGTTTTCTTGGTCTCTGTGTTGTGCTATGTAAAAGTAAGCCTATGTATTGCAACTAGAAGTGAATGTAAATGGTAAACACAATTCTGCAGATGGGTAGGGCTAAAGGTACATCAGTTCAGCCACTCTGCACAGAGGGAAAATCACATCACCTGTGGGGAGGTGTTACTTTGAGCAAGGCAGTGAGAAAACCAGAACATTTCTATGTTTAATGAAAACAGAAGATCCATAGTTATTCACAGAAAAATGTGAACCTCTGCATCTAAAGTCCTCCGTGTTCTTTGTTTTCGAGACTGGATTTTGTTATATAATCCAGCCTGGCCTGGAACTCATAGCCTTACTCCTGCCTCAGCTTCCCAAATGCTGGAGTTATAGGCATGTGCCACCATGCCCAGCCTGGCCCTCCATGTTCCTTTAGAACCAGTTATCTTGTGTTTTAATTCCGTAAGCTCCAGGATAGTCCCATGCCTGGAGGCAAGAGAGTCTTATCCATAATGTGTTGGGCCTTGAAGTCAAGCCAGTCTGTCTGTCTCAGATTCTGGTATTTATAGTCTGATGACTGAATATACCGTGTCCCCCTCTGTCTCCCAACCCCAACCCATTTTTTCCTCTCAGTGCTAGCAATAGAACCTAGGACCTCATACATATTAGGCGAGTGCTCTACCATTAAGCTGCACCCTCAGCCCCTAAACATTTTTCCATATACCAGTCTGCTAGGCTTTTAATGATTTTAGTTTGACTAGTTTTTAAAATCAGTTCATGTGGTAAAGGTGCTTTGGGCACTTTTTTTGGTAGTACTGGGGCTAGAATCCGTGAGATACTTTTTATTTTTGAGATAGGACTTGCTAAATTGCCCAGGTATGACTCCCAAGCTGGGATTCTCCTGCTTCTGCTTCCGTAAGTGCTTGTATTAAAAATGTGCACGGTCCACGTCCAGCTTTTTGTTTGGCCTTAGTTCTGCTTAAATTTTTTTTTAATTTTATTTTCAAACGTTGGCAACTAATTAATCTTTTTTAGAAATCTTATTTTTTAAATTAGTACGTTTATGGTATATAATGTTTGCATTCCTTGTGTGGAATTGGTACATGTGCTGCGTAGCACATCTTAATTCCTTTTTTCATCCCCTTTCCCCTCCCCCATCTTTTGACCCCACTCCCATTTGAGAAAGATCTCCCTATTTCCTGTTATGTGTCTTTTACTTTGCTCTTTATTTAAAATTTGGGTTTCTCGTATAAGAGAAACAATGTGATACTCTTCCTTTTTTAAAAAATTTTTTAAATTTTATTTTAAAGAGAATAAGACCCAACAGAATAAAGCCAATCAAAACAAAGTAGTGAAAGTGATACAGAACTTCAAAACAGGGTAATAGGAGATCAGCAATGGCTGCCATACTATATCTTGCTGTCTTCACAATAGTTATCCATACCGTCAGACAGCAAAATCAAACAAAGCAAAACAGAATAAAACTAATCAAAAAATAACATTGAATAAAACAAAACAGTATGTAGGAACAAAACAAAACAGTGAGAACAATACTGCACATTGTTATCTTTAAAATAGTTGGTCAGGTTACCAGATGCAGGGATAAAACAAAACAGTAAAATGGAACAAAACATTGGATTTCAAAAACCAGACAGGAAGAAATCCCCCACAGTTGACACAATGCACACTGCCATCCTCCAAGTAGATGCCCAGACCACCAGCCCCAGGCCTACAGAGTCAACCAAACAATACAAGCATCAAGCTATTCCCTTCCCCTCAGTTGCTATCATCTCACCCTGAAGTCCTCTGAATCAGCATGGGTGGGAATGGAGGATGCTCTTCTGGTTTTTCAGCCCGTGCACTGGCTGGCTTCTGGGACGGTGTGATTTCTCTTCTGGCTGAGGCTCCTACTGATCAGCTTAGTGGAGCTTGCTTCACAGGAAGGTGTAGTTTCTCTTCTGACTGGGGCTCTTTCTGATCAGCATGGCGGGGCATGCTTCACGGGAAGGCATGGTTTCTCTTCTGGCTGAGGCTCTTTCCAATCAGCATGTCAGGGTATGCTTCATGGGGAAGTGTGGTTTCTCGTCTCGATACTCTTCCTTTACGGCAGAGTAGTACTCCATTATGTGTAAATACCACGTTTTGTAAATTCATTCACCTGCTTAAATTTTTAAACATTCTCATCTCTTTCCCTGTTGGTTCCCCCGTCTAGCCTTTTTTTTTTTTTTTTAACTAGTATAAATGTTCAAATGCTTGAGATTATAAGCAAGTATGCCACGTTTCCCTCTAATACAAAGAACCTAGTCCTGGGTGCATTTTTTACCTTCTCAGTGTACATTGTAGGGTAGGATTCTGTATTTGTAGCCTGAAGTTGCTGTGTCTGAAGTGGATCTGTTTTTTCCTCTAACAGTTTGCCATATGAAGTGAGAATTCCATAGATCCTTGCAGGTTTTCATAATTCTGCCTGTGATGTCCTAGGATAAATAAATTGCACTTTGATTTCTTAAATTCAAGGATTTTAGGCTTATGTAGATAAATTCTGCGTACTACTAAAAAAAAATTTATTGGGCTGAGAAGTGTAACTCAGTGGTAGAGCACTTGTGTAGGCCCTGGGTTTCATCCCCAGCACCACAAAAAGAGAAAAAAAAAAGCAGAAAAGATACTGTGTACTGTAGCTTTATTAGATTTTTTTTGAGACAAAGTCTCACTGTATAGGTCATAATTTGAACGGACAGTGTATCCCAGGCTGGCCTTGAATTTGCAGTCCTCCTGTGCTTCTGCTTCCCAGGTGCTAGGATTTCAGGCATGTGTCACCATGACTGCCTAGGTCTTTCATTGCTTTTTAAATGGAAATATTTTCCTGTCTTCAAGATTCAAAATCTAAATTTTATTACTAATAAAGCACTATAGAGCCGGGCGTGGTGGTGCACGCCTTTAATCCCAGCACTCGGGAGGCTGAGGTAGGAGGAGCGTTGTGAGTTCAAGGCCGGCTTGGGCTACAATGCAAGCACAAGGCTGGCCTGAGCTACATAGTGCGACCCTGCCTCAAAAAAAAAAAAACTAGGGCTCGGAGTTTGGCTCAGTAGCTTAAGTGCCTGTCTGGCAGGTGTGAAACTGTGAGTTCGATCCCTGGTGCCAGAAGAAAAAAAAAAAGCACTATAACAAGATAGCTGGTTACTAAAAATGTTCATAACAGGCTTTGGGTGTAGCTCACTGGTAGAATAATTGCGTAGTATATATAGTGTCTTGAGTTCTATCCTCAGCACTGAGGGAAGAAAAAATTCATCCATAGTTAATACAAGTTTTTTTTTTAATATATATTACTAATGTTCAGGAAATATTTAGATATGATGAGCTCAGCTTGCAAGGGTCCCACTTAATGTTCATTTTCATCTGTCCATGTTGCTGTCCTGCAAATTCCTATCAGAGTAGTGGAGTGCCTCAGCATGAAATAGTTTTTAGTTATAGCCACTCTGAAGGTGGTCCTTTGATTCCCCTGTATTACAAAGAACATGTCACAGGTCCAGGAGATTTGAACTCTTTTCCTAGCCATGTTAAGATGTTAGGCCTTTTCCACATTGGTGACACCTACAACGTCACTGCCATTTGCACAAATTAGCAAGTGTCACGTAGCTGCACTAGTTGTCACTGTTCTTTACCACCATGCTCACACCATAAGGAAGAGGACCAGTTTACAAAAGGTGAAGTAGTGTGAGAACATAGGACGTCCACACCCAAATCTGATGTCCATCTCAAGGAAAGTACAGTGCAGCTGAGCTGATTAAAACACTTCATGGAAATCCAGCTTGACTTGGAAGAACAGCTGGCAGACATGCTGTATTCATAGTTGCAAATTTGATAGACATTTTCTCAAAAAGAAAGAGAGGAGGCTGTCATTCAAAGAAAACAATTGATCATATTTGCTACCATGGTAAAATTGAGGTTTTAAGGAAAACAATTAGAAGTTTGAAAAAAACCACCATAACCTTGACAACAAAGCTTCCCAATTCTTACACTGTTCTGATGAGCTCAAGATGACATTAATAAACACGTTTTTTAAAAGTACCTACTATATAGTACTGAAATTTGTTAACATTGGGAAGATCTGGCTATTCAGTAAACCACTATTCCAAGGGTCCATACCAGAATGTAATCAAACCACACGCGGGTTAAAGGGCTAAAATGCAAGGTAAAGTGAAGAGTTTTAATGTAACAGATAAGTGATAGAGTTCAGATTCCACATTGGTACAAACTTAAAGAAACTACCACCCATTGAGTTTTGGTGTAACATCAAAAAATAGTATCCAGATTATGTCAGAAACTATTTAGAAAATATTCCTCCCAGGCTGGGAGTGTGGTTCAGTGATAGAGCACTTGCCTAGTATGCATGAGACCCTGAGTTCAATCACCTAGACTGGGGAGAAGAAAAAAACTCCCTTTTTCTGAGCTGCATGCTGAGTATGGTTCAATTTTCCTCCCATAATTGCTGTCCTAATGGTTGACACAGTTAGGAGGGACAGGGAGTCTGGCCAGGCCTGCCTCTGACCACACACCCAGCTCTTCTGTGGCAAGAACAGAAGCAGAGCAATGCCAAAAGTGTCTGGTGGACCGTTGTGTTAATGTACAGCAGAGCTGGTTCCAGGTTCAGAAAACACGATTTTTGTTGTTCCCGCATTCCTCTACATAAAGTTGAGAGGGCTGTGGGAAGTCCTGGAACACCAGAATTGTACTCTCTGCTAGAAGTTGCCTTCTTGGCCTCCAACCTACGCCATTGCAGCCATCAGGAGCCCTTCGCAAGGACCTTGCTCACCCTTAAGAGACCAGTGCTACTCAGCCAAGCACCTCTCTTTTAGGTTGCCTGAGAGAATTCAGCAAAAATCCCGTTAGTTTCCTGTAGGTTTTTTTTTTTCTTTTGGTACCGGGAATCGAACTCACGACCTTGCGCTTGCCAGGCAGGTGCTTAAAGAGTATCCTCATGACAGCCCTAGGAGGTGACTGTTGCTACTCTCCCAATTTTATGGTTGACACAGTTAGGAGGGACAGGGAGTCTGGCCAGGCCTGCCTCTGACCACACACCCAGCTCTTCTGTGGCAAGAACAGAAGCAGAGCAATGCCAAAAGTGTGTTTGTAGTCTCCCCAGTTTGGGCTGTGGGATGTCCTTTGTGCATTGCTCCATCTACCATGAAACATTTTCAACTTTTTACCTGGTTTTTGGTGATGGTGGTGGTGGTGGTAGTGTTTTGTTGTTGTTGTTTTGTTTTCACTGTAATACTAGGGATTGAACCCAGGACCTTTGCAGTGGGCTATATATCCAGCCCTTTTCCATATATATTGTATTTTGAGAAAGGGTCTTGCCTGGGCTGGGCTTAACTTGGGACCCTCCTACCTCAACCTCCCAAGAATGCTTGGATTACAGGCATGTGCCACCATGTTCAGCTTTACCTATCATGTTTATTTTGGACTGGAACCCTGTATTATCATTTGCCACCTGTTTTAAGTATTTGAGTCATTGTGAGAAATTTCTAAAACTTTTACCACTCTGATTTTTTTATGCCGTTTTTTGAGGAGTCAGAAGTGTATTCGTCATAAAGTAGCATGATACTACAATAGATTTTCGAATTCTGTCATTACCATCTGAATGACCCTGTTTAAATTGCCTGACTTCTCTAAGACTATGGTAAAATGGAGGTGATTATATAACTTTGTAGCATTGTTGTCTGAACTATCAAATTGTACATGAAGTACCTTGCTTGGTGTGCGCAGGATACACCAAGTGGCAACTGTTTGTATTTTTGCCTTTGTTACTTACATACCACTTCCAGAATGTAAGCCAGAGGGTGTAACCTCTGTCACATCACCTGTGTCTGGGCTCTACATCCTTCCATACGTGGACTCCAGGAACAAGGGAATAGAATAGGCTATGCTGTGTGATTAATGCCTGTGGACTGACTTACCTTCTAAAATAGCCATTGCCAGTGAAGTGTCAGTACAGATTTAAATCTCTTTTAAATTAGCACAGCCACTTTTTCAAATTAAGCCCTTTGAAATATAAATCTGGAGGACTACAGTACATACTTCAGAAATGCTCCCCAGGCACACAATAGAAAAAAGCCAAGAATGCCCCTTCATACTTGTTTCCTGTTGTGGAGATCTTTGGGGGATTCATGACCCTATTTAGATAAGTTTGGAGTGGAATGCATCTGAGGTAATGTGTAAAATGCACAAGGCTGAGGGATGAGTAAACATTTTGACCCTCCCAGTAGCTGGGTGGAGCAAGTACAGAACGCCTGCTGTGCAGGTCAGGATTTGCAAAGGACTGTGGAGGAAAACAGAGGGCTTGTGCTCATGTTAGACTGACAAAATCAAGAACCTTCGGGAAGGACTCCAAGGACAGAAAATGTCTGGCAGGTGGAGAGACACCTTTCACTCTGGGTTTCATTACTGCCATAGGGGATTTTGGATTTTTTGTTTTGTTTGTTGTTTTTGCAGTGCCGGCGTTGGAACCTAGGCCCTTGTACATTCTAGGCAACCAATCTATTCCTGAGTAACACCCCATCCCTTTTTATTATTATTTTGAGACAAGATGTTACTAAGCTGCCCAAGCTGGCATTTAATTTGGGGTTCTCCTGCCTCAGTCTCCCATGAGATTGCCAGCATATGCCCCATGCCTAGCTATTCTGACTTTGATTCAACTGGAGAGTAATGGGATGCTACTTCATTAAATCTCTCATGTTTTAAAAGACTTTTATTGGCTCACCTTCTTTCATTTTGTTTCAAACTGAATCATTCTTTTGCTTTCAACTTTGAATTCATTTATCACAGAAACAAAATGAGAATTTAGAACTGAAGTGACTTCAGAGCTCCTTTGGTTCACCCACATTTGTCAGATGAGAAATAGCAGTCAGCTGAATCACTCATCTGTGTAAAATACAACATAGTGAAGCACACAAGCACCTAATCCACTCCCTGGCCAGAGATCCTTCAGGCCTTAGTCTGGAAAGTTTCTCATCCTTGTTGATGGTTTAATAGCTTTGTGGAGATGCAGTGTTTACCATATGATTTTTTCCACTTAGGGTAGGATTCAATGTTTTTAGTGTTTTCAGAATTACACAACCATCACCACAATGAATTATAGAACATTCTTATCACCTCATGATAAAACTCCAAACTCATTAGCAGTTCTCCCTCATTTTTTCTCCTTCTGTGCCTGGTAACCATTTATCTGCTTGCTAACTTTCAATTCTTCCTGTTCTGGACATTCCAGAAATGGAATCATATGGTACGTTTTTGGTGACTGCCTTCTTTCACTTAGCATGTTTTTAAAACTTCATCCATGTTTTATTATGTGTCAGTACTTTACTCCTTTTAATTACTAAGTAATATTTCATTTATGGGTGTATTGTATTTTTTATCCCTTCATCAGTTGATAGAAATTGTTCCCACTCCCTGTTAAAAATAATGCTATTAAAACATTTATGTAAACCAAAATAAACCTCTTCTCCTTTTAAAAAAAAATTAATGTATGGTTTTGTGTGGATATGTTTTCATTTCTTTGTTTATATACCTAAAAGTGAAATTTCAGGTTCATATGGTAATTCTGTGTTTAATTTTCTTACGATGTCTTCCACAGCACCTATTCCATTTTTCATTCCCAGTGACAATGTACAGAGTTCTGGTTTCTCCACATCACTGCCTAGCTTTTTATGTTCTGTCTTTATTGTTATAACCATCGTAGTGGTTTTAAAGTATAGCTTATTATGGTTTTGATTTGTATTTCTCTGATGCCCAAAGATACTAAGTATCATGACCAACCCTATATGTTCTTTGAATCTACTCCTTTCCCCACTTCTTAATTGGATTATTTGTCATTTTATTACTGTAAGAATTCATTATGTGCCCTGGCTATGAATCTCTTACCAGATAATTTATAAGCATTTTCTTACATTATTTAAGTTGTCTTTTTATTCTCTTGATGGCAACACCAAAATTATGGGGATTTTTTGTGGAATAGAATCTCACTATGTAGCTCAGGCTGTCCGTGAACTTGCTATGCAATTGAAAGGTAGCCTTGAACTAACAGTCCTCCTGCCTCAGCCTCCTGAGCGCTGGAATTATAGGCATATGCCACCACATCTGGTTTAATTTTTTTTTTGGTAGCACCGGGGATTGAACTCACAGCCTCACGCCTGCCAGACAGGCACTTACGCCACTGAGCCAAACTCCCGGCCCTAGTTTTTCGAGGCAGGGTCACACTATGCAGCTCAGGCTGGCCTTGCACTTGCCTTGTAGCCCAAGTTGGCCTTGAACTCACAACGCTCCTCCTACCTCAGCTCCCCGAGTGCTGGGATTAAATGCATGTGTCACTACGCCCGGCTCTGGTTTAAAATTGTGGTTTTGACGATGTACAGGTTTTTTTCATCAATCGTGTTTTTGTGTCATAGCTAAGAAACTATTTCCTAAGGTTACAAAGATTCACTCTTAGGCTTCTAAGAATCTTACGGCTTTAGCTCTTGCATTTAGATATGTAATCCATATAGAGTTAGTTTTTTTGTGTGTGTTACAAAAGATCCAACTTTCTCACGTGTAGATATCCCATCTTTTGGCAGTGTTTGTTGAAAAGACTGTTCTAAGTCAGATTTACCAGAATCAAAAGATTCATGCATATGATGCTCTGTTCACAGCCCAGCAGACCTGGTTATCCAAGTCCGAGATCAAGCGAAGGATTTTATCCCAGTCCGCAGCACATGGTTCAGACCAATCATTACCAGGTATGTAAGTCATTACAAGCTTAAAATGTGTTACTTGATTATCAGTACTTTTGGTTGGGGGGAGGTATGATATAGATATAATTTTCTTATTTGTATACTTATTTCACAAGCAGAAAGCTAAGACAGTAGTCACCCTACCTATTGCCCAAGTGAGATGGCTGGGTATTCAGTGTTGAGTAGGTAGGACAATGCCTCCAGGAGTCTGTAGGCCCATTCTCTCCAACCATAGGTCAAGTAGACACATACTGTACAGAGGTAATACTGAACTGCAGTTTTTCTCGAGGGCAAAAATAAAAGTTAAAAATTTTTGTTTGTTTTTTGAGACAGAGTCTTGCTATGCAGTTCAGGCTGGCTTTGAACCCACTATGTAGCACAGAGTGACCTCAAACTACCGCAATTCTCCTGTCTCATCCTCCTGAGAAAATTTGAGAGTATTGTAATAGAAACCAGTTAAGATCCCCTATAGATAAATGGAAAGAATGTGTGGCAAGAATGTTGAATTTACAGGCATCCTACAATTAGAAAATCTTATCCCTGAAGAAGACATGAAGCAGAGTAAATAATTTTGTGTTTGTTTTGTTTTATGAGGGAAGGTTATTAGCTTCTGCTAAGATGTAATTTACTTTCAGTGAAATGCGCACATCTTTTGACAGATGCATGCACCATTGTGTGCCATACCACCATCACAGTAGAAAACCTAGGGAATCTCCCTAGTGCCCCTCCTAGGGCCCTTTGCCTCTTGGCCCAGAAGCAACCAGTCTTTCAATTCTCGTTCCTAGAAAATGATTTTGCCTGTTCTACAGTTTTATATAAATGGAATCATATAGTATCGACTTCTAGAATTCAGGTTTTTTGTTTTTTGTTTTTTAACTCATTATAAGGTCTGTGAGAGTCAGAGTGCTACTGAGGGATCAGTGCTTTCTTTCCTACCTCTTCATAGTGTTACTAAGAGCAAGTTTTAAATTAAGGCTTTCAGAGTAAATATAGGAAAAGATTCTCAAGTGTTGGTACTAGAGTACCAAGGGAAAACGTAGAAACTATTTAATAGTAAAGACCTGTAAAAGTCTCTTGATAGTTTAGAACTGAGAAACTAATATATTTCATGTTGTGTATCTACTACCTCCAGATTCCCACATATGCATTCTAAAGTGGAACTAAGAATATTAATGTTGCCAAAAAGCAGCACCCAGTAGGTCTGGGAGACACTGTTCTGAAATAGCCCCTGGGTTCCCCAAGCATCTGTTCTACTCTAGGCTCTGGAAACATGAAGATGAACCAGCTAGTCCCCTCATTTCTCAGAGAAGGAGCTTACAATACCCCTGTTTACTAGCTGTAAATACAGAGAACCCTGACCAAGACAGTAGTCAGAACAGCAGGATGCATATGGGTAGCCTAAGAAAAAAGAAGCTACATCTTATTGCTATGAGATTCTGCACTCATAGCAGGTGGCAAAGTGAGCCAGGAACCACCCCAGGGTCTGTGCCTGGCTACGCAGGAAGTCTAGGCCCAGCTGCCATTGAGTGGGAATTGGTTCCTAAAATGAGTGTCAGACAGTGAGTGCTCTGCATCCTGACAGACCCTCAGGAGTCTGGCCAGGTTAGTAATGTGGCCCAAGCACTTGCACAACTTGGAACTCAAGCATATGTTTGATAGTAGCAGTGTGTCCTACTGCACTGGAAGTCCCTGAGAATGGGAACAAATCTAGAGCAGTTTGTAAATAAAAATAGATGGTAAATATATTAAACCTTTATTTTATTGAACGTAATTAATACGTTCTTAATTTCCCCAAGCCCCAGTTTTCCTAGCTTGTCAGTGAGATCAACTGTAGGACATTCCTGATGTTACTTGGTGTTCCTTATAACCTAAGTTGCCCACTGATCCTTCCACATGTTCAGCATTATTTACAAAACTGCCTTAGACCATTCAAAACCTCTTTGTTATGAAAACTCCTAAAAGTTCTCTGGCAGTAATGTGTCCGTTTTCTCCAAAAATCGTAGTGATGCTCCATTTTTTATTTAGTAGAATTTTTATTAAGGTATTTTCACTCAGACTACAAAAACTTTCAATACATTTTTCTTGAAAATTCATCAGTTAGATATTGTTCATCTATAATTATGGTATAAATTAATTTTTGGACACATAATAAATGCCTACAACTTGTGTTCAAGGGTGTATTAATATTAGGAAATATGGACTTGTGTCATTAAAAAATAAACTTAACAACCCTGGCCATACCATGCCAGAAAGCCACAAGTGATTCACAGAAACAAATCCTGATTTTGCTGACTCCATCTCTCAATCAAGAGAGGAGCCCTCTCTAGAGACCTCTCCTCCCTCCCCTTATTTTCTCTTTGCCTAGAATTCTTCTCCATGTCCCACTGAATATCTTCCCTCTAGCCTAGTCATGATTGGGAAAAGTGGAGGGCAGAACCTCTCCCACCATAGCCCTTCCTTTATTAGAAGACCACATGAGGGCTTTCCTGTTTTTGTGGCTCTTACTGAGGATGGTGGTGGGTTGGGCAGAAAAGAGGGATTCTGGAACCAAGAATATTGAAGATCTTTGTGGCTTCCTGTCAATTTTGCAACCAGAGATACTCTAGCATTTCCATAAATATAAAATTGCAAAGTAAATGACTTACCATTTTCTAGTACATGTTTACGTGTGTTATCTACTGTAGCCATAGTAGCCATAACAAAGTTCTTTTCTTGAGGCTTTTATTGAAAATCCTTTCCTTGCCCTGCCAGCTTCTGTAGGCCATTCCTTGCCTCAGGGTGCCCTTGATTCATATCCAAAGCCAGCAGCATTGGGTCTCTCTGACCATTCTTCAGTAATCACACTGTTCTTCCATTCTGCTTCCTGTCTATGATTAAGGACTCTTGTGATAACGTTGGGCCCACTCACATAACCAGAGTAGTCTCCCATCAAGATCCCTGATTTAGTCATATCTGCAAAATCCTTTTGCCAATTTGGAGACTATATTCACATGTTCAAGAGGCTGGGACTTGGACATTGGGGTGGGCCCACTATTTTGCCCATCACAGCATTCTTTAATTCTAGTTACTTCCTTGCAAATGTAAAGCAGAAGCTATGTTAGGGCAGAACATTACCTTGCCTCCTAACTCACTCACAGGTCTCTGGCTACCCTGGTTCACATGGAATAACAGCTATGGCTGGCAGCATCTACCCAGGTCAGGCATCTCTCTTGGACCAGACAGAGTCATGGAATCATAGATCTCAGGAGACACCTATGTGGCTGCCCAACATGGAGGTAAACTGGGTGTTCTTGGGCTAAAGCTCAAAATCTTATGAAATGCTGCTTAAGGCACCTTCTATTTCTAAGTCCAAGGCTGCTTAATTTTGATGACTTAATTCTAAAACCAGACACCTCATCTATTCATATATTTCTGGTTTTGTGAATTGTTTTTTACTAGAAGAAATACCTAACAAGAAAGAAATGCTACAATCATAGTCCATTCATTTAAAAAACAGACTACAAATAGCATATATGCTTAGTCAAGAAACAAACTGGTAGACAAAGCCTTTATTTCTATGGGCCTTCTTAATTTTTACTGAATTTTCCTGGTGAAACCAAGATCCACTTTCATGTGTTAAAAGTTATTTATTTAAACTGAAGAACATCTGTAGTTGTCTGTTTTTTCTTGTTTTCCTCCTCCGAGTAAACATGTTTAATGACTAATACTTCATATCGTGTGTGTGGCATTTAAATTGGTATTGCATTACTTCCTGGTTGTTTTGGGTTTTTAAAGTAATAATGCATTCTTTGCATAATTTCTTTACAACAGACTCCCCTATAAGTGAACTGTAACAGTAAATTTCAACTGGAGTAATAAAGGCCTTTTTCTACAACTCTTGCTGTTTTGTTTAATTGTTTTTGAAAGACACTCAATACAAAGTAGGATCATGTCAACAAACTTGTAAGACTGAACAGGCTGTTTCCACCTCTACTTCCAGGACTCAGCAGCCTTGGACCTACGCGGGATTGGACAGGTGTTGCCAACCCACCTGATGGAAGAGCGTCTAATCCGGCAGCAACAGGAAATGGAAGAAGATCAACGTTGGCTAGAAAAAGAGGAGAGATTTCTGGTAATTGTGTTTTAGAGCAGGTTTTCCATATTTTAAACTTTTTTAGAGTCTACTGCATTACATATGATTGTGAATTTTTTTATTTTCCTAAGCAGGAATTAGTTTCACATCTCATTCCTAAAACTTAAAGTAGTAGGTTATTTGCTTTTCTTGATTATTTTTTAGGGGTCAGTCTCCTCGATTTTATGTAGTACATTATGGCTCAGAGCACTTTCGTGGTTTTTCATTACCACAATGTTTATACAGAATGGACTCTCATCAGTGTCAGTGTGCATGTAGAACGTTGTGTTCCTATGCAATAGGGCTATGAGTCCAGGGCTTGCCTTCCCAGCATTTGCCTACAGCAGCTTTAACAAATGCAAACATCTCCCCACTCCATGTATCTGGACTTAGGAGTGGGAAATGTCTTCTTTTAGGCCACCCTTGTCTATATGCCCTTCAGAAGTCCCTTGGGAAGAGAGGAAGTAGTGGGACAGAGAAATCTCTTTGTGTTTCTGGAAATAAAGGTTGTTTTGGACTCGTGGCCCCTGTTGCCAAGTACTTCTGTGCCCTCAGTCTCAAAACTGGGGCCTATAAACCAGGAGTGGTGGCATATGCATGCAGTCCCAGCACTTGGAAGCAGAAGGATCACAAGTTGGATAATAGCCTGTCTACATAGCCAGACACTGTCCTTAAAAAAAAAAAAAAATGACACCTACAAGAATGTACTCCCAGGGGGTCCTGGGGATATAGCTTAGTGGCATAAGTGCCTGCCTGGCAAGTGCAAAGTCATGAGTTCGATCCCTGATACCAAAAAAAAAAAAAAAAAAAAAAAAAAGCACTCCCCGCAAAAAAACTAATGACTGAAGAGAGCCAAAATTCATGTTCCTTTCACAAAACTTTACTGGAGGAGTCAAAATCTGGTTCCTAATGCTATGATGCTGAGCATTCCCTGATGCCAACTTTATTATACTTTGTGTTAGGGACGAAATACTAAGGAGAGTAGGATCCAGTCTGTATTGTAACTCGCATAAACTCTTATGGTCAGAAGAATATTTAAATGAAGAGGTAGTCAGTTTAGATGACATTGGTTTCAAACTGTGTTCTGTGGAATTCATCAATGTGTGATTTTTATCTTTCTCTTTTGTATGTGGCTTTCATGTCTTAAACTGTAGTTTAAAATTAAAAGCAGCCTCCACACTCAAAGTTGATGGGAGTACATATTAACCTGTGGGAGATCACTATTACACTAAATTGTACTCAGAGGTATTGGGACTGGCCTCAGCATGCCTGCCTCTTCATGCAAACTTGGAATATATCACACTGGGAAGATGTTCTTTCTTCTCAGTTTGTAAATTTAGGCCTCTACCACATGGGACCCTCACTTAATAAACACCTTCCCCACAGTTGAACAGTAAGGACTAAGAGAGTAAGCAAGAGTAGCAATGTTACTCACATATACATGATATTTGCTTCATATTGTTCACATATGAAATCATTTGATCATCACAGCTGCCTTGTGAGGAGGGAACAGGTCCAAAATCCTTTGTCCAAATCCTTGAGGGGCCATATGCGTCTTAGAATTCAGTGGGTATTTGTTTTTTGCTTTTTCATTTCTAGAAAGTTAATGTAATAAGATCTTGTTAGTAGCTGGGCATGGTGGCGCACGCCTTTAATCCCAGCACTCGGGAGGCTGAGGTAGGCGGAGCATTGTGAGTTCGAGGCCGGCTTGGGCTACAACGCGAGTGCAAGGCCGGCCTGAGCTACATAGTGCGACCCTGCCTCAAAAAACCAGGGCCGGGAGTTTGGCTCAGTGCCTTAAGCGCCTGCCCTGGCAGGCGTGAGGTTGTGAGTTCAATCCCCGGTGCCGCAAAAAAAAAAAAAAAAAGATCTTGTTAGTGTGTATACTGTATTATGTAACACCTAAGAGCATGCCGAAGTTAAAACCACTAATACTTC
Source organism: Dasyprocta punctata (assembly GCA_004363535.1). Lineage (NCBI taxonomy): Eukaryota > Metazoa > Chordata > Mammalia > Rodentia > Dasyproctidae > Dasyprocta > Dasyprocta punctata. The sequence goes on from RJWM01002936.1 coordinate 56,836, forward strand.
CATAGCAAAAGACAAGTATTCACAGTAATGGGGACAATAAAGTGCCTCACATTACAGCAGTTCGGGTTTTACCACCAAATCTGTTTGCTTTAAACAAAAATATAAACAATTTCATAATTTTTAGTACTTTAAAGAGGTAGAAAAAAAATGGACTTGAAATGCAGTTACATAATTATCACACTGCTATTAAGTGACAGATCCAGAATTCAGAAGCAGGCATCTAGTCCAAGGTTCTGTGTGTGGCCTTTGCAGCCCCTGCTGCATAACCTACTGTGCAGCAGATGGTTTAACTATGCCCATCCCAGTGCCTAGTGGGTTTCTTCTTGCATGGGCTTGCCCTGAGGTTGTATAAACTATGGAGGGCATTTTTAGTGACAAAGAAGATTTCATGCTATATTTTCAAAATTCTAAATTAGTTAAATTATGACAGATTTTGAAATTGTAAAATATAGTTAATATTCACTGCTACTGGGTGAATCCATATGGAGATTGAATCTATTCTAAGAATGAACCAGCTGTTCCCTTAGCCCTACATCTTTTTGTGTTTTGATACAGGGTCTTGCTCTGTAGTCCAGGCTGGCCTTGAACTCACTATGTAGCCTAGGCTGGCCTCAAACTTGTAGTGATCCTCCTGCCTGAGGCTCCAGAGTACTGGGATTGCAGACAGGCCTGCCAACATGCCCAGCTCTTTTTTTTTGTTTTGTTTTGTTTTTTGTTTTTTTTTTTTTTTTTGGAAACAGGATCTCGCTATGTAGTTCAGGCTGGCCTCAAACTCATGATAATCCTGCCTCAGTGTGCTGAGTGAGCCCCATGTCTTAAGCTTTTTTGTCTGGTTAGTCCCTTTTCCCAAACAGCTTTGATTTACTTTTTAAAGACTAGATAATAAAAACTCTAAACTAGAACTAATACATCTCAGTCATGAGGCAGTTTGTATGACTACCATTGAACAAAGTTTTGCTTTTAATCACTGCCCAGTACCATTGCAGTATTAGGAATGTTGCTGACAAAGTACATGCAGCTAGAACAGAAGAAAGGCCTGTTATGCTTGGGGTTGCTGGGAAGGTTACAGAGTACAGATAATACAGGAATAAAGGCTTCGAGGAGAATCTAAAATTTGCAGGGTAAACAATTTCAGGAAGTACATTCCAAGCAAAGGGAATAGCATGGGTAATAACCTGGGGCCATAAGATCCCAGATGTGACCAGAGTCGATCTTGTTTCTGGGGAAGTAGTCTGGGATCCCACACTCACCCAGTCTCCTGAGACAGTTTAAGTATTCTAAACAAACGCTGAAGCTCAAGATGAAGCTGAAAATAGTCACATGTGCCTGTAATCCCCTGTACTCTGGAGACTAAGCTAGCCCTGGCAATTTAGGGAGACCCTGCCTCAAAATTAGATAAGAAGGGCCGGGAATTTAGCACAGTGGCAAGTGTGAGGTCCTGAATTCAATTTCTGACACCCAAAAAAAAAAAAAAAAAATAGAAAGGGTTGAGGAATGTGGCTTCTTATACCCTAGATTCAATCCCCAGTATGTGAGGAAGAGGACACTCAAGATGTGCCCGTGATCCGTCAGCCAGTCAGGTGCTGACAGGTTTTTATTTCTTTCCTTTGAGATTATTTATATACACTGAATTGCACAGATCTGTAGGGTTCTAGTGAATATATGAGCCCATGTAGCCATGCTTTGTATAGAATATGCCTAGCTCTCCAAGTAGCCTCCAGCATCTGTGAATAATCCACCTGTAATGTTGGACCACATAGTCCAAAGGCACAATTTCTGGTACCATGCTGAGATCAGAACCATACTTGTTTTATAAGATGTTCTAAGTAACCCTATCCCTGTAAGCATTGCTATAAGCATTTGCTTCCTAGATGCCCTCAGTTGGACATTTTATCAGAATGTGAATATCAGCAGGTCCAGAACTAGATTCATGAAGCTTCTCACCGAACTTACTTCCTGTGTTGTATTTTCATGTCATTTTTCCGACACCTCCCCCACCCTGTTTAGAAAGTAAAGTTCTGTTCTTTCTGTACCTGCTTTCCCATTCATGGTCACTAAATTTTAATTCTGATCTTCTGGCTCTTTTGAATCTCTTTTCTGCTCTCACTTTTTCCTGTCTGAATCCAGCCAGTTTTACATCTTCCCTGGACCACAGCTTCTTCGTGGGGCCACACTGCCAGCCTTTCGCAGATATTTAGAAGATCTTGATGGATAAGGATAAATAAGACAGGTGCAGTTCCTGCCCCTGTCCAGAGAGCTATCCTTTGGGTGGGGAGAGAAGGGAAAACAAACTAGAAAACAAGTCAGCAGTCATTGCTGCTGTAAGAAAAATATTGGTCAGAAGGGGAGAATATGGGCTGAGAAAAATCTGGAGACCAGAATGCATTCCAGCCCAAGGGAAACAGCAGGAGAAGCAGCCAGTGAATTTGGCTGCTGTGACCAGAAGCCAAGATTGCACCACTGGAGTTGAGAGAGGCCACAGAGGCTCCAGTGCAGCAGTGTACTTGTTGGCTGGTGCAGCCAAAGGCTGGGATGGCACTACCTGAGTGGAGAGATTCAGGTTTCATTCTAAACATACAAGGAAACGATAAAATCTTCAAGCAAGATAGTAGTAGCCACTTGGTATTTGAAGAATGTCAGTCAACTAGGCAGGCACAATGACCCACACTTCTAATCGCAGCACCCTAGGAGACTTAGGCCAGAGGATCAAAAGTTGGAGGCCAGGCTGAGGATGTAGTTCAGTGTGAAGATCGTAGGTTCAACCCCCAGTTCTGAGGGAGAAAAAAAAAATCTAGTAACAGTTACATATGTTTTGTTGTAAAGATGTTCTGATGGAGATGGGAGCAGCATTGGGTACCCCTGGGGTTCATATGGTAAGTTGGAGTTGAGACATGCTGAGATGAGAGCTAGGAAGTTTTCAGAACTGGGGCATTTTTAGCATGAGGCCTAGGTGGGTGGTCATAACTACTGAGGGAATAAAGAGGATGGAAGGAGGATTTTGGAGGCAGGAAACAGGTAAATTAGAACATTTTAAGTTGAAACGAGGGTTGGGGGTATAACTCAGTCATAGAGAGCTTGCCTAGCATGCCAAGCCCAGGGTACCATCACCAGCACAAGGCAGGGAGGGAAGAAGAGAGTAAGGAAGAAAATATTCTATGAAATACATCTCTGAGCCATGTTTCACGCCACAGGCACAGCTGTATTTATAAAATACAATGTAATCTTATCCTCTGAATTAAAATCTATTGGTTGCAAGAACTTCTCCTTTTTTTTTTAATGTACATGTAATTCTTTCAAGTTGATCTCCATTCCTACTCCTGCATTCTTTTTTCCTGTTGAGGCTAGAAGTCAGCTCCCCCTAAATTGCCTGCTCCCAGGGACTCCAGGCTGGCCCACCTTGCCCGCCCTCCAGGTAGAGTACAGCTCTCAACTTCATCTGCCTCCTTCCACTCATGCTTTTGCTGGCAGACTTAGTCTCCTTTCTTTCTGGTTGCTCATCTTTATGCCCTGTCACACCTACCAGTCTGTTTGCCAAGCACTGAGATGCACTTTCGTTGTATTGTATGGGAGAACAGTTAATTCTTCTTAGAGAACACTGGAAAACAAATAGAATGTTTCAGGTATAGACTACAAGTAACCAGTGAGCTTGTGAGACACAGAATTCATAATTATCTCTGTCCTTCCTTATTTTCTTCCTTGTTCTTACCACTTTGTAACATTTCATTTACTTCTTCACTTGTCTCTTCCATTGGAGTGTCAGTGTCAAAGACAGGCACTATATTGAGTTTTTCCTAGGCTCTTGCATCACTGGGAAGACTCAGTCCATGTTTTCTGAGTGAATACTTGTGACTGTATACAGCATCTCACATATTAGGTTTCTACATGTTTGTTGAATGAAAAATTAAAACAAGTATTGCAAGAAACCTGTGGGCATAGATATTATACTTATGTTGCAAGTACGAAAATTAATTTCGGTATACAAAAGGCAGCAGAGAACTTGTATAATCCATTTTCCAGGCTCCACAGTTGTACTGCAGAGGGTCTAGAGTAGCAAGGGTTTGCAGCATGAGTGGCCACCTAGTCCATCTGATCTTAGGCCTGAGGATGCTCTTGAAGGTTTGAAGATCACCTTAATGCCCAGCTGACGTGAATGAAAGGGAAAGGCTGAAAGTGCAGACATCCATTAGGAAGTTGGGCAGTCATTAGGTAGGTGGTAGAGAGCTGAGATTGAAACCAGTAGGGAAAGAGAACACAATTAAGTGCTCCAGAGCAGAAAGGGACAAGATTGGTGAGTTGATGTATGAGTTGGAGAGGAAGACTCCAGAATCATGCCTTTGATGGCACTAGAAATGACACCTTGCCATCAGATGATGTAGATAATTCAAAACGAGTCCTTTTGGAGGAAACACAATTTTTGCTTTGGATATGGGATTGATGAATGCATCTGAAGCAGGCAGCTGCTTTGTGTTTGCCAGGGATGACAACTTGCAGGCAACCATACAAACTTGAAATCTATAATTCTATAGTTCTGCCGTAGGGTCCACAAAGTTTTTTTACAGAGAAAATCGGCCTTGGATGACATGTAACAGCTTCCAGAAAACACACCAGTCTTTCTTGCTTTCCTCATTCCTTGTTAGTCTCTGAATCACTGGTGTTTCTGTGCCTGCAGGTTGTTGCTGTAGGGAACCCTTTCCCGTCCTCGACGTGGTTCAGGAAGGTTTATATTTGTAATCGCAAGGGGAAGTTATCAGAATTCTAGTGAGTTCATTCCAATCTACTACTTTCAGTGCAACCCAAGGCGAGAATAAAGACACTAAGACATATATACAGTTACAGAGAGCCAAGGGGTCCTAAGTCCAGCCAGGATGGTGGTTCACTGGAAAAAAGGCAACACCCAGAGCCCAACCCGGGTTTTATTAATTCTTCATGAGGGGAGTGGCTCAGAGATGAGTGACAGTGAGAGTGATGGGAAATAACATGACTGCCATGACTACCATGAGCTAGGCTAGGTAGGAGGTCTGAGATCACCTCTGTGATATGCAGGGGGCAAGAAATGCAGAGAGGGTGATCTGCATAACACAACTGAGGCACTATCTAATCTGGGGTCAGTGCTTCAGTTCTGAGGTACAATCCTTTTTGTCCTGGGACGTCATAGCCTCATTCTCAAGGCTCAATCCTAGCCGACAGCGACGAGCATGGCTCTCCATTCCCCCCGCCCCACCTCAGCCATGTATTTGGGGAGTCACTGAGCAAGGTGACACTGACCTGTCACTTTACTTCAGAGATTGTACATCAGCTCCTCAGCCAGCCCAGTTTACATTGCTTTAAAGCCAATTGAAAGGACAAAGAAATAGCCTAGCCAGCTCCATAGATATCAATGCATAGACATAGGGTCAATTTTATCCAAAATGGAGATAGTTGCTCTTCTTTTCGAGGACAGTCATCTGGGTGGTTCCCCACAGTTACCCCAGCCCCCTGCCCATACCTGAAGCAGGATGCGGTATAGTCCTGCTCTCAGATACATAGACATTGAGTACTTTCTGTGGTCATTGCACATATTGATGCACTACTCACTGTCACACAGGCCACTGTGGTCATGTGTCTATGAAGTGCTTGTTACTGTGGTTTATGAGTGAGGTGTGCAAACTTCCATGTGCCAGAGGCCACTTTGACCTGGGTGTGGAAGGTTATGGAAGTGTACTATGCTACTGTAGGGTTCCCTCTGAGAGCCCCCAGCTGAGGTTTGAATCCTCGCGCCTCCTGACCTTCAGCAGATCATCTCTCTCAAGTACAGTCAGTGCTTAAGAGTGGAATGAGGACTAAGTGGTGACATGTAAAGGTGGAAGTTGTAGTGATAACCCAGTATATTTTCAGAGGGCTTCAGCTCTGTCACCTGATTTCATGTGCACAGCGGTCATCAGGGCTATACTGGTGACACTCTTGAAGATCCTAGAGCATATGCCACCTGCATATGACAGAGTTACCAGGGACAGTCCCCAAAAAGCTTTAGCTGCACCTTCCAAAGACTAATTTGACACATTGACTGAGTTTCCTCACTTTTGAGACTTCAAAATGATTATGTGTACATTACTCAGGAACTGAATTCCTCTTTATTGGATGTATATATTATTATAAAGGTACTTTCATTAGTTTTGCTATTGTTCAAGCATCAAGTCCCCAGGCTAGCTGAATGCACTGCATTTCTCTAAGGATGCTGAGTCTGTGCAGGAAACATGACTGCTTAAGCCAAGGGGCTTCCTAGGACAAGACTTCTCAAGTTTCTAAGCCATCATAGATTGATATTCTTATGAAATACTGTACAGTAAAAATCAATTACTAGAGAAAGGACATTTTTAAAGGCATTCAAAATACAACCCAGACTTCTTTATTATGAATTCTGACAGCCCACAAATTACTTTTTAAGTTGCAATAAAAATGTCTGAAGGGACTGGGGATTTTATATATTTTTTAAAAAGCTGGATACATTTGTATGTACATGTAATCCCAGCTACTCAGGATACTGTGGCAGGAGGATCACAAGGCTGAGCCTAGCCTGGGCAGTTCAGTGAGATCTTGTCTCACAGTTAAAACAGAACAAAAAGCTGGGCATGATGGCACACACCTGCAGTCTCCGGAGGCTGAGGCAAGAGGTTCACCACAAGTTCAAGACCAGCCTGAACTACATAGCAAGACTCTGTCTCAAAAAACAAACAAACAAAAGGCCTGGTGATGTAACTTAGTGCAAAAGCTCTGAGTTCACTCCCCATTACTCCAAAAAATAAAATAAAAAATGAATAATTAAAACAACTGAAGACGCCTGCCATCTGCTTCTCTTTTATTGTGAACTGGTCACAGACGTGTGGCCCACCCCATCAAAGTCCACATGCTGTTCCCCGTAGCTCAGCTGTCTACCCTGAAAGGAGTTCTGTTGCTTAAAAAACTAACTTGTTTTGTCAGTAATAGTGCCCAGTTTTTTTCTGCTGGATCAGAACCTGTCTATTAGATGCCAAATGTTTTCAGAGCTCACATCTTTTTGGAAGGTCCTGCTGTTCACTGCTCCTGTCATTTACTGAGTCTTTTAGTGGGTCAGGCATCCCTCCTTGGCTACCTCCATTATCATGATACCCTACACAAAATAATTTCTATGGTGAGTGCCTGAGGCTTCTCCCTGAGGTCCCATGGCCTCATGACAGCAGATACTGTGTCCTGGACTGTGCTCTATCGTATATCTCCGTCTCAGATTGACCTTTCTGAGACAACTGTGCCTGAGAATCCAACTATTGTAAGTGCTTTCTTGTAAACTTAGAACTTTTCCAGAGTGCTGGCAGCCGGGGTAGAACCTGTGACAGGGCTTGCTTTCCTATGGAGCAATGCCTAAAAGCAGAGTAACTTGGCTTCTCATTAGTACTGTGTGCACAGTGATTTTCTGATGTGGTTCTATGCTTTTAAAAACAGGATTTTAACTTTAAATGAGAAAATCCTGTCTATATAAAGCCCACTTTGTGTTCTGAGAAAGAAAAGAAACAGCAGAGCTGTTTTTCCCGCACACAACAGACTCAGTAGTCTGGATGAAAGGCCATCCAGAAGGGAGCTGGAGAGCCCTGGTGGAGGCCACTGGTCAGAGGACAGGGCACTGCACTGGCCATGACCTGCTTGCTGTGTTCCAGGGTTGGGAACCAGTCTGATCAGAGGAGGAAAAGAAAAAAGAATTGTTACCAAACATAGCCTCAGGCTGAAGCTAAGCCTTCCTTACCAGCCTCAAGTTTCCAAAAGGTGCTAGATGCGGAAGAGTTTTGCAGCCCATTTATATGTGGTTTGCAAGTAAGCAAAAGTGCTCTGTGGAGCTGGAGGGGAAATGTAGTTCCTGTGGCAAGTTTGGGGCAGATACCAACCAGGAGAGGATATGCAGGGCCTATAGGGTGCCTACTCAGTATCTTTGTGTTGTTTTTTATTTTGTTTTTTTTTGTTTTGTTTTGTTTTGTTTTTGTTTTTTGAGACAGGGTATTCCTGTGTACTCCTGCCTAACCTTGAACTCACTGTGTATCACAGGCTTGCCTCAAAGTAACAGTAATCCTCCTGCCTTGGCTTCCAAAGGCTGGGATTACAGGCATACACTTGCTCAGTATCTTAATCCAGGTAGTATGTTATGCAGGTGTTTGGTATTTTACTCTCTAAATTATCTGTATGTTGAGTTTCTTACAGAAGAAATGTTATGTGATATTGTGTCTTATTTATTTCACTCAACATTCTTTATGTATCCATGACCCATTTGTATAACATTTTAAATATAAATTGCCTCTTTTTGTCTTTAGTATACCATCTTTATCTAGAATGTGCTATGTGGGGAACAGAGGATTTCACCTCATCAAGGAGCAGAAACAGGACAGAATCTGCTCTTGCTTGGCTTCTTTGCCTGCATTGCTCTGGAATCTTAGCATAGCATCATCTTTCACTGAGGCAGGCTTCGTATGAGAAGAAAGATCAAATGTGTATTTACTTTATCACCTTGAAGCACAGGAGTACTTTACCTAAGCCAAGTGTGGTGGCACACGCTTGTAATCTCAGGGCTTGAGAGTCTGAGGCAAGAGGATTGCTGCAAATTTAAGGCCAACCTGGCTACCTAGCAAGGCTCCATGACAAAAAGCAACATAAAAAGAGTACTTTATATAGACTGGCTTCTCTCATTTTAAAATTAAAGTCCTGTTGTTAGAGAAGGACCATGATACCTCAGTTTATTAACTTGCTGTAATTGGTTTTATGATTTGGAGTAAGATGGCTGCATTTGTGTTTATGTGGGCAAGATAGCTGTGGTTGTGTTTCATCCAACTCAGAGTTTGCAAACAGAAGCAAGACTTTGCTGTATGCTTTTTTTTTTTTTTCTTTCCTGCAGTACCAGGGATCAGACTCACAACTTTGCACCTGCCAGACAGGTGTGTAAGCCATTGAGCCAAACTCCTGGCACTAGTTTTTTTAGGCAGGGTCACATTATGTAGCTCAGGCTGGCCTTGCGCTCGCGTTGTAGCCCACGCCAGCCTCAAACTCACAACACTCCTCCTACCTCAGCCTCCGGAGTGCTGGGATTAAAGGCGTGCGCCACCACGCCCAGCTTGCTGAATGCTTTTGTTTGCAACCAAATTGTATCAACAAAAGCATTCATGAACTGAGTATTACTGTGCAACATTAGGGAATTATCATACATTTTAAAAGCATACCAGTGCAGTGGCACACACCTAATCCTGGCTGTTCAGGAGGCTGAGGCAGGAGGATCATAAATTCTAGACCAGTCTGAGCAACTAATGAGACCCTGTCTCAAAATTAAAAGGCTTAATAGGCAGGCATGGTGGTACATGCCTGTAATTCAAACACTGGGAGGCCAAACCCAGACAATGTAGTGACTTTGTGAGATCCTATCTCAAAAAAATAAAAAGATTATAACTTAGCGTGAAGGTCCTGGGTTCAATTGCTAGTACTGTATTGCATGGACGAGAAAGAGAGAGAGAGCGCGCATGCTGGGAATAGAGCTCAGGGTTCAATCCTCAGCACTAATTATGATAGATGCTAGACAAATAGATAATTTAAAGTAATTTTGTTTGATTTATTAAAAAAACATAATTGATGTAAATACATGAATATAGTGCTTTACTGTATAAGCAAATAATAAGTAGTTGGTGTCTTTCTTTTTCCTTAAGGAATATGTATTTGGCTGACTGGTTGAAGCCCACCACTATAGCTGAAGCCCACTATAGCTGGGTTGCCCAAACCAACTAATTCTGTCTGACTGTCTGTCTGTCTTTCATTTTTTTGTAATCTTTTAAGGTTCTTTTAATCCTGGGTTAAACAGTAGAGTTTTCTAACATGTAATCTTGACAACACGCTTCTGAAAATTTCCTTTGTGTGTCTTAAATTGAGAATGTCACTGTTCAGGACCAGCACGAACCACTCCACTGTCCCACCCTTGGGCCACCTACACCTGCTGGCCAGTGATGTATCCTGGGAGGCCACATAGGCAGGTTTCATTGTCTTCCTCAAACAGATCCTCAGTGTGATTAGAGTGAACTTCTTGGTACTTATTTCCATTGATGAAGCTTACGTGCCTTTTTGTTTGTTGTGTTGTGTTGTGTTGTGTTGTGTTTTGTTTTGAGACAGGTTTTAACTATTTGGTTCAGGCTGACCTTAAACTGACTTTGTAACCTAGACCTTGAATGAGGAATCCTCCTGCCTCAGCCTCCCAAGTGCTGGGATTAAAGGTGTGTACCACCATATCCAGCCTTATTCGCATTTGAAAAATGAGGGTTTCTTTTTATCACAAAGTGGATAGTTCATTGAGTGTTAACCCACTATACATTTTAATGCGATTTTTAAAATGATGGATATTTAATACATTGCATTTCTTTCAGAGAGTTGGAACATGGCATCCCTTCCTGTTTCCCTAGTAGTTCAGTGTCACAGATTGAGAGTGGCCATCATAATCATAGCACACAATGCCAATGATTAAGTGCAAAGCACACCAGTGCAGGACATCTTTTTTTTTTTTTTTTTTTTTTGGTACCAGGAATCAAACTCATGACCTTGCCCTTGCCAGGCACTTGATGAGCCTCTGAGCCCTATCCCTGGCCCCCAGGGCATCATATTGATCTGATGTCTGCACTTTTGAAATGTTGGGTGAAAATTCCCAAGCCAAACCAAACCAAACTGAACGGAAGACTGTACCAAGGAGAAAAGAAGGCAGCCTTTAATCTTCACACCAGGGGACTGTTGCAGAATAATTCCTCAAAGGCAACAGCGCCAACTTTACAGAGTTTAGTTTATATAGAATTTAGAAGTAGGAGGTACAAAGCAAGTGACAAAACATTACATAATTGGTTACATGCATTGAGTCATATATCAACAGGCAGGCTAGTCTTGAACAGATTTGTTGAAACAAAGCAATTTAACATAATACAGATACACTATGGGGAACAAGGGAAGGGACCCTTACAGAGTAAGCATAGTTAATGGTGTCCTTGATAGCCCAGGGTGCCTTTAGGTATAGACAATTACTGTGACTCAGTGCTTATCAGAGGTATGCAACTGGGCTTTTAGATACTAAGTCAATTGAATTCAGCAGGAGCAGCAAAACAAAAACATGGTCAGAAACCTCTAATTGATCATGTAATACCTATAAGTTTGTTATTTTATAAATGCATTATTACATTATAATTGTACCCCAACAATACCATACTTGAAAACTCCCATAATACATTCTTCCTGCACACTAACAAATGCAGCTTTCCATTTTGCTGGCAACATCTGTATAATTTAGCAGGTCAAATGCCCGCCAAGACTTTTTCCCTCAGAGTTTCAGCTTCTCAATGGCCCCAACATTCTTTATTCCAAATTCTGCGCATGTATCTGAATATATTATTTCTTTGTCCTGAGCTCTTTTTTTTATTTTTATTTTTTATTTTTTTATTTAAGAGAAAATGGACACAGAAAAGAAAAACAAAAAGCAAAAGAGACAAACAACAACAACAACAAATCCAGTACAGTAACATTATAGGTTTACAAAGTGAGATGATTGGAATTTGACAGTGGTTGTAATATTGTATATCATTACCTTCAAAGGAGTTGCTTACATTAGCAGATATAGACATGTAAAATTGATCTAATCTTATGAGTATTAACTGTTCTTTTTCAATGACTAATGCATTTGGTAGTATACTCATTTTAACAATGTTATGTATACCTATATACAAATTTATGTCTTTTTCCTTATCCCTTCCTTCTTTCCTCCTTTCTCCTTATAATACCTCTTGTTATCTTCAAAATAACTGCCCATACCATCAGGCACAATACAGTCAAACAAAATAGTACAGGATAAAACCAATGCAAAACAAAACGATGGAAGCAATACATAGTAAGACAACACTGATTACTATAATGCCTCATATTATCTTCTAAGCAGTTGCTTATATCATCAGTCATAATGCAATCAAACCAAAATAGGATAAAATCACTCAAAACAAAACAATGAAAGCAATATAGGGTTTCAAAACAAGGTGATCAGATAGCAATAATGGCTACCATAATGTGTTTTGTTATCTTCGAAACAGCTGTCTGTGCCATCAAATATAATAAAATTAGGCAAGCCGAAATAGAATAAGACCAAACTAAACAGCTCAGTGAAAACAATACAGGACTCAAATCCCAATGACAGATTAACAATGGCCACTGCCTGCCATTTTTAGACACTCCTCCCATTTCATTTTTACAATATGTACTGTGTATTTTGAATCCTACTAACTCCTTTAGTTTTTTTGTACTAGGGAGGTAATATGATGCTCACCCATGTGGCTCTGGGCCATTTCATCCACGAACATGATCTTCAGTTGTATCCATTTACCTACAAGAGGCTTGAGGTTATTTTTCTTTATAGCTGAGTAGCTTTTCATTGTATAAAAATGCCATATCTTTCTTGTCCACTATGTAGCTAATGGGCAAGCTACTCCCATTTCTTTCTGCTTCCCTGTCACATACAGCATTTTTCTTTCTCCTTCGACTTTCAGTCTATGAACCCACTTTCGAGTTTAATGTGTTTCTTGTATAAAGCATATTGGTGGATCCTGTCTCGTGATCCACTCTGCCTGTGTTTCTTTCCATTGGTGGATTGAGGCCATCTATGTTAATGGTTAAGACCAACATACACTGCCTCATCTCCGCCATGCCACTTTCCTGTTGTTGGCTGCCCACTTTTCCTCTCTACTCAATTGTCTGCCCCGCTCAGTGATATACCTCTGCCACTGTTTCTGGAGCTGTGGTCTTTTTTATCTCTCTCTAAAATGTCCTTCAGTATTCTTTGTAGGGTTGGCTTGGTGGTCATAAGTTCTTTCAGTTGTTCTTTGTCATGGAAGTATCTTGTTTCTCCGTTAATTTTGAAAGATAGTTTTGCAGGGTACATCAGTCTGGGTTGGAAGTTGTTTTCTTTCAGGGCTTGAAATACTTCACTCCAAGCTCTTCTTGACCTGATGGTTTGTGTTGAGAAGTCTGTCGTGATTCTGATGGGTTTTCCTTTGTAGGTGATCTGTTTCTTTTCTCTCACAGCTTTTAATATTCTGTTGTGCTAAATCTCTGGGATCTTGATTATTATATGTCTGAGTATAAATTTATTTTGGTTATGGTTAGCTGGAGTTCTATATGCATCACTTATCTGAAAGTCACTTACTTTTCCCATGCTTGGGAAGTTTTCTAAAATTATTTCTGTAAATAGGCTTTTAATTTTATTTGTACTGACCCCTGCTTTTTCACTCACACCTTTTATTCTTAAGTTATGTTTCTCTGGGTTGTCTTGCAGCTGTTGTATTGTTACTTCCAGGTTCCTTGTTTTTTTAAGAGATCTTTCCTTTCACGATCACAAGCTGTAAACGTGTCTTCAAGGTTTGAAAGTCTGTTTTTAGTTTCTTTCAAGTGGTTTTGCCAACTTTCATTGGAGTTTTGATTTCCTGGTTATCTCTTTGAATCTGTTTCATGTAGTCTAAATCTTTTTTGTATTGTTCATTCAAGGTTTCCCTCATTTTCCTATGCTTCGTTTTTTCATCTGTGTCTCCTTTAGAGTTGCCTAGCAGTTCTTTTATTATGTTTTTCATTTCTTCTTTTAGTTGAGTTAGTGTTTCTGTTCTAATTTCTTTTATAGCCTCTTGAAGTTGTTTCTTTATTTCAGTTGCCATCACCTCAGAAACTTCAGTTGTGGGACTCCGGATCTCTTCTGAGTTTGCATTTCCTGGACTTGCTCTGTTTGGGTTGGAGGTCAGAGACTGCCCTTTGCATCTTTGTCTTGACATATTCCTGGGTTCTTCTGGGCAAGTGGGTGCTGGGGACCCAGGCACTCCTCGCATTGGCCGCAATTTCTCTAAAGTGAGACTGGTTCTTCCAGCCAGTGCTGATTATGGATATCTGATGATTGCCACTGGGGGCGCTGTTACAGCGCTATCCGCTGCCTTTCCCTGGCCTGCCTTGGCTCCCTGATGGCTGGTACAGCGCGCGCAGGGGTGGGGTTGCCGCCCACGAATCTGGGCCAATGGGCATGTCACACATGGACTCTCCACCACCACCCTTGGAGTGTGTGGGGAGCCACCGCCTCCAGACCGAGCTCGTCACCTGCAAGGACCCTCCAAGGTGGCCCGCAGGATGCGCACAGGGGCAGGGCTCAGCCTGAGCAACCTTCACAGGTGTGTGCCCAGCTAAGAGTCCCCAGCCCAACTCCAGGATGTCTCCCAGCCAATCTCTTTCTCTCCCTGGAGGGTGAAGACCTCTGCACACTCACTGTCAGCCAGTTTTCAGTTCTCCAGGCCTGCTGCCCCTGTCCACTGCCACTCTCCTCCAATGCTACCTCTCTCGGCAGAGGCCTCTGGGGTTGCCATCACGGCGGCACCTTGATCATGCGTCCCTAGGTTCCAGCAGGTCCTCTCACATAGTGGGTCCGGCTCCTGGCAGAGGCGCCACCAGCTGCCGCCTTCTTTGTTTAAGTGTTTCTTTTTACTCTTTCTGTGGGCTTCATTTCTCACTTTAAATTGTTCCTGGGTCCAGAGGACCCACTTCCTTCCTTCTTATCTTCCCCATGTTGCTATATTCTGGCATCTGGATGGCGTCTCTCAGGGAAGGTGTTTACTTTGCTGCTTACTGTTCCGACATCTTGTTCTTCCTCCTCTGTCCTGAGCTCTTTTGTGTGTGTTCTCTAAAATTTTTTGTCTTCAATTGTATTGCATTGGTATATTTTAGATACACATAATGATAACATTCATCATAGTTTTCACCTGTACATGATATAACTTGATTCTTTCTTTTCCCATTTCCCTACTCTGCCTTCAACCTCTTCTCCCCTCCACATTTGCAAAAGCTTTGTTTCCACTTTTTCCTTCTTTTCTCTTTTATTTTACCTTCTTTCCTTCACCCCTCTTCCCTCCCTTGTTTCCCTCCCCATTTGAACATTTTCTTCCTATTTTACAATACCTCATAGACACTTTGAACCTCATACCAGAGAAACAATGAAGTATTTACACGTGTGTCCAATTCATTTCACTTAACAGTATGGTGTCCAGGTGCATCCATTTACCTAGGAATGTCTCAAGTTTTCCTTCTTTATGGCACAGTAGTACTCCATTGCGTTGAAAAACCACATCATCTTTATCCATTCCTCAGTTGATGAGCATTTCAGCTGTTTCCAAAATTTAGCTATTGCAAACTGTCCTGCTGTAAATGTGTGTGCATATATTACTGTGGTATGATGCTTTTAACTATTTCAGGAAGATACCCAAAAGGGAAGTAGCTGGGTCAAAATGGAACCTCTAGTCCTAGTCTTCTGAGGTGTTATGAGCTCTTTTTTGTGTTTTTGAGACAGGGTCTCGCTATGCAGTTCAGGCTGGCCTTGAGCTCACTTTGTAGCCCAGACTGGTCTCAAACTCAATGACTCTCCTGCCTCAGCCTCCCAAGTGCTAAGATTACAGGTGTGCACCACTACGTCTGGCACGTGTTCTGAGCTCTTGATGGAGTCTGTTTTGAGGCTTGCCACAGTGTTGGACCCCAAAAGACCCCCAAGGCTGGAATCTGTAGACTTGCTCTTTGTACTGATCTTGCTACTTAGTGAGCTGCTACTACTGTGACACTTTTTGCCTTTTTGGAATGTTTTTCACCATAGCATGATCCAGCGGAATCTAAACTTCAGATTCCTTACCTTTAAAATATTTTGTCAACCAGGCATGGTGGTGCATGCCTGTAATCCAGAACTTTGGGCAGCTAAGGCAGGAGGATCATCATGAGTTTCCATTTTTCACCATAGCCTGATCCTGTAGAATCAGAAGCTGTGTTTTTGTTTTTTATAGGGTCCACAGAGAGCAGCCTATGTGGCAGCTTTCATTCTGACATGGTCAGTTCTTTCCTGGATTCTATGTACCTGTTGGCCAAGGCCCCAAGGCTACTGTGCCTCACGAGGAATCTAAGCACCCAGTGGCTGGTGCCAGGGTCGCTACTCTAGGCTGAATTCCAGGCTAACTCTGCCTTTCTAAACTTCAGATTCCTCACCTTTAAACTATTTGGTCGCCGGGCATGGTACACGCCTTTAATCCCAGCACTCGGGAGGCTGAGGTAGGAGGAGCATTGTGAGTTGGAGGCCAGTTGGGCTACAGTGGGAGCGCAAGGCTGGCCTGAACTACATAGTGCCACCCTGCCTCAAAAAACTAGGGCCGGGAGTTTGGCTCAGTGGTGTAAGCGCCTGCCTGGCAGGCGCAAGGCTGTGAGTTCAATCCCCAGTGCCGCCAAAAAAAAAAAAAAAAAAAACTTTTATCAGCCAGGCATGGTGGTGCACACCTGTAATCCCAGCACTTGGGAGGCTGAGGCAGGAGAGTCATTGCAAGTTTGAGACCAGCCTGAACTACATAATGAGACCCTGTCTCAAAACAAAAGGTTGTCAGCATCATTAGTGAGTCATTCCTTCAGCAAATATTTACTAAACATATATTTTTTGGTTTTGGTTTTGGGTATCAGGGATTGAACTCACAACCTCACACTTGTCAGGCAGGCGCTTATGCTGCTGAGCTAAATCCCTGGCCTCTTTTTGTATAATATTGCCAAACATTTCCTTAATTCTTGTAATAGCCATCTGACATAGATATTGTACCTATTTCACGGATGGGGAAATAGATTTGGAGAGGTTTAGTCCCTTCACCATAGACAGTCAGCTCACAGGAAGACTGCACCAGGCACTTGTTTCACCCACCTGCCCCAGCATTCTACCAGGTATTGGAGACTGAGCGGGGGGGAGGGGAGCCCTGTAGCCTGTCTTCATGGAACTCTCCGCTCATCTAGTGGAAAGACTGAAATGACTGGGTACTTAAGAAAAGGAGAGAAAGGCCAATTCCAACAATAGTTGGTGGACTTTTTATGAATTGTCAGTGAGTCGTGTCATGCTGCTGCAGGGGTGTGGGGCACAGAGTAAGAAGTGCTGTACTGACAGAGGAAAAAGGCAGACAGCCCGAGAAGTGTGGAAATGCACACGAAGACTTTCCCAAGTCTTCAAACTCTTTGATTCCGTAATCCCTTTTTTAAAAACCTGTCCCAGAAAAATAACTGGAAACTTAAAGACTTGTATACAAAAGTATTCACCCACAGCTTGTTTGTAAAACTGAAGTTTTAAAAGTAGCCCTTACATCCGGTGACAAGAGGACTATTCATTTTTTAACACTTATGTGACAGTAGCTCGGTGATTTGTACTGCTAACTCATGTAGTCCTAATCATGGTATTTGCAGTTGCTGCTGCACTTTAGTGAGGAAGAAATTAAGGATCAGATGTCATGTGCTTCTCAGGCATGGAGCCTGATGCAAACCCAGGCAGCCTGTGCCAGAGCTGTGCTCTTCATTTCTATTTTCTGTTTCATGACAACTTCCATACAGTGGCATATTGTGCACCTTCTTCATCAATTTTCCGTGTAGGTTTTATGTGAAGGCTGCACAACTAGGTGACATGGTTACTTTTTTTTTTTTTTTTCCTGGAACTTGTATTGTCCACAACGGACCATAATTGATGTCGTGATGCCAGTTGGCTCTGCTTTGAATTGTGTTACATCCCCACCTGCTTGAACCACCAGTGGTACAGTTGTGGGACACTCACGGATGTATCATGGGTGATTCAGTCCTCCCAGTGGGGCAGTCATACATGTTCCACCAGTGGTTGAAACCAATGGAGCCTTTGCACTGAGGTGCATCCCAGCCCTTTTTTTTTTATTTTGATCAGGATCTCACTAAGTTGCCCAAGCTGGGCTTGAACTTATGTTTCTCCTGCCTCAGCCTCCCAAGGTTCTGGGATTGCAGAATTAATGCACCACACCTAGATCCCATTTTTGTAAACATATTTATGCCATGTTAATTAATACTAGTTACTTCTAATTGATAAGATTAAGTGGACCTGAGGTAGGAGGAGCACTGTGAGTTTGAGGCCGGCCAGGGCTACAAGGCCTGCCTGAGCTACATAGTGCGACCCTGCCTCAAAAAGCCAGGGCTGGGAGTTTGGCTCAGTGGCTTAAGTGCCTGCCTGGCAGTCATGAGGTTGTGAGTTCAATCCCCAGTGCCGCAAAAAAAAAAAAAAAAAAGATTAAATGGATTTTTTTTTTTTTTGGCTCTTTTTTACAGGATCTTTTCTGCAGAAAATACATTTCTTTTGTCCAGACAATAGAGGATTAAAATTTTTTATTAGTATGTATTTACCATACACAGTGCTCACATTCATCATAGGGAATTTGGATCGGTACATAAAATATCTGAATTCTTCTTTTCCCATTTCTCTCCCCTCCCTTCAACCTCTCTCCATTCACAGAAGTTTTCTTTCCTCCCATTCTTTAATTTTTTTTAATCCCTTTTCCCATCCGCCCCTACCCCTCCCTGTTCCTTTTCCCATTTGAACATGTTCTTCCCACTTCCCAGTGTCTGTCCTCTGTTTTGCTCCTTATTTACACTTTGGGTTTCTCTCACAGAAGAGAAATGATGTGATAATTAAACTTGCGTGTCTTTATTTATTTCACTTAAAAATTATGGCCTTGAGGTGCATCTATTTACCTACAGACAACTCAAGTTTACCCTTCTTTTTGGCATAGTATTGCACTGTATTAAAATACCACATTTTCCCTATCCATCTTTTGATGGGCATATGGACTGTTTCCAAGATTTAGCTATTATAAATTGTGTTAAGATAAACAGGGGTATGCATATATCACTGTGGTATGATGCTTTTAATTCTTTTGGGAAGATACTTAGAACCAGAATAGCTGGTTCAAATGGAACCTCTAGTTTTAGTATTTTGAGGAATCTCCATACTGATTTCCATAGTGGTTGTACCAGTTTAAACTCCCACCAAGGAAGAAGAGTTACTTTTTCCTTACAGCTTCACCCACATTTGTTATTGGTTGATTTCTTCATGATAACTATTCTTTCTTGAGTGAAATGGAATCTCAGTGTTGTCTTAATTTGAATTTCTCAAATGACTTGAATGACCACTGATGGTAAACATTTTTTCATGTATATTTTTGCTGTTTGTACCACTTCATTTGATAAGTATCTATTCATTTCAGATGCCCATTTTTTAATTGGGTCTTTGCATTTGGGGGCTCTGATTTTTTTTTTTCAGTTCTTTATATATTGTAGATATTAGTCCTTTGTCCGAAGAGTATCTGGTAAAAAATTTTTCCCATTCTGTGGGTTGCCTCTTCCTTCTACTAGTGGTTTCTTTTGCTGTGGAAAAGCTTTTTAATTTCATGTGATCCCAGAGCCGGGCGTGGTGGCGCACACCTTTAAACCCAGCACTTGGGAGGCTGAGGTAGGAGGAGCGTTGTGAGTTCCAGGCCCGCTTGGGCTACAATGCGAGCACAAGGCTGGCCTGAGCTACACAGTGTGACCCTGCCTCAAAAAAGTAGGGCTGGGAGTTTGGCTCAGTGGCATAAGCGCCTGTCTGGCAGGCATGAGGCTGTGAGTTCAATCCCTGGTGCCACAAAAAAAAAAAAATTCATGTGATCCCAGTTGTTGATTCTCTGTAGTGTGTCCTGTGTGATTGGTGTTTTGTTCATAAAGTCTTTGCCTCCTTGATAATTTAACTTCTTTCTTTCCTATCGTTACTCATTTTATTTCTTTCACTTGTCTAATTGCTCTGGCTAATGTTTCCTAGATCTACATTGAATAAGAGTGGTGACAGTGAAGATCCTTATCTTGTTCCTGATTTTACAGTGAAAGCTTTCAGTTTTTGTCCATTTGGTACCTGGGATCAAAATCACTACCTAGTGCTTGTGCCACTGAGCTATATCCCTGGCAGTTTTTGTCTATTTGGTATGATGTTGGCTGTTGATTTGTCATGTAGGGTTTTTATCATGAATGGGTCTTGGACTTTGTCAGATGCTTTTTCTGATTTATTCAGATGATCCAATGGTTTTTGTTCTTGGTTCTGTTAATGTGTTGTATTACATTTATTGATTTGCATAGGTTGAGCCATCCCTGTATCCCTGGGATGAATCCTATTTGGTCATGGTGTACAATCTTCTTGATGATTTGCTGCATTCTGTTGTCAGTATCTTATTAAGGATTTTGCCTCTCTTTATTAAGAAGATTAGCCCATAGTTCTCTTTTTTGGTTGTATCCTTCTCTGGTTTTTGTATCCAGGTAATGCTTCCAGGAGTGGCTTTGGGGGTATTCCTTCCTTTTCAATTTCATTACAGAGTTTCAGAAGTAGAGTATTGTAATCCCAAATAATGAATATGGTAACCCAAGTACTGAAATCTTTTCTTTAGTTTTCCTTGCAATCCAAGAAGTTACATTTATAAATCCACTGAGACATTATTGGAATCCCAATAAGTTAATTCCAATCTACCACCACCAGTGCAACCCACGGCGAGAACAAAGATTCCGAGACATATTGAAGGTTAAGGGCAGCCAAGGGGTCCTAAGTCCAATCCTCATGAGGACATGCAGACAAAGGCCTTGATCTTAGGCCTCTCCCAGAATTTATTAACTAGTGAAGCAAGGGGGTGGCTTAAGGATGAGTGACAGTGAAGATGGCGGGAACTACGTGAGTAACTTGAGCTGGCTGGCAAGGTAGTGAGAAAGGTGTCTCTGCAAAATGCAGATGAAGATATGCAAGGGGCTCAATTTGCACAACCAAGTCAAGATAGCAACTGAATTATATTAGCAGGCTGCTGCTCCAGTTTCTGATATGCAAACTTTATGCCCTGGGAACTCATAGCCTCTTTCTCGAGGCTCATCCCCAGTCAATATTCCTGAAGCTCACTGGCTCTGCCATCCCACTGTGTTTTATACATTTTACAGAGGTCACTTTGGGAGGAAACAGGACACTGTCTGATGGCTTTAAAGACTACATACCAGCACTTGCTTCTGATATGTAAACTTTTATGCCCTGGGGACTCATAGCCTCTTTCTCGAGGCTCATACCCAGTTGACATTCCTGGAGCTCACTGGCTCTGCCATCCCACTGTGCCTATATATTTTACAGAGATCACAATGGGAGGAAACAGGACACTGTCAGATGGCTTTAGAGATTACATATCAGTACCTTGGCTAGCCTTATTTGCAATGCTTAGGGCCAATTGAAGAGAGAAGGATATATCATAGTCAGCTCTGTATATATCAACGTAAAGAAATAAGTCTCGATATAATCAAAGTTGCAGCAATTGTTCTACGTTCAAGGGGACCCACTCAAGTTGTCTCCCACAGTGGAGCATTAGATCTTTAAAGTTCTTGTAGAACTTTAGTGAATCCATCAGGACCTGGGCTTTTCTTTGTTGTTAATTTTTCTTTTATTACTTCAATTTCATTAACTGATACTGGATTATTTAGAGTTATTGTATCTTCTGGATTCAGCTTTAGTAATTCATGTGTAGCTACGAATTTGACCATTTTTTCTGATTTCTGTCTTAGGCTATAGGCTCTCAAAGTAGGTACTGACTATCTTCTGAATTTCTGTAGGATCTGTTACGATTTGGATTTTCCTTCTTTTGATTAGGTTGGCTAAGGGTTTGTGTATTTTATTTATGCTTTCAAAGACCCATCTCCTTCATTTATTGATTATTCATAATGTTTTCTTAGTCTCAATTGCATTCATTTCTGATCCGATCTTTATAATTTCCTTCCTCATATGAGCTTTGGATTTAACTTGCTCTTCTTTTTTTAGAACTTTGAGGTTCAACATTAGCGCTTTTTTTTTTTTTTTTTTTTGGTACTAGGATTCAAACTCATCAAAATCACTTGCCAGGCAAGTGCTTGTGCCACTGAGCTAAATCCCTGGCCTAGTTTGTTTTTCTCATATGGGAATTCACTGTTATACATTTCCCTCATAGGCTTGCTTTCATTGCATTCCATAAGTTCTGGTATATTGTATTGGCATTGTTGTTTAATTGTAGAAACTGTTTAATTTCTTCTTTAATTTCATCTGTGATCCATTGGTTGTTCAGGAAAGTGTTATTTAATTTCTGTATCTTTATGTAATTTTTGTGATTTCTTTTGCCACTTATTTCAAACTTCATTGCACTGATATGATAATGTACATGGGATAATTTCAGTTCTTTTGCATTTACTTGACAGCATCATATGAGTTAGTATGTAATCTGTTTTGGAAAGAGTCCCATGTGTTGCTGAGAAAAATGTATATTCTTTGTGTGGTACAGTACTGTGTAGATATCTACTAGGTCCATTTGTTCAGAGATTTGGTTCAGCTCTGAAATTTCTTTGTTGATTTTTTGATTGATCTATCAGTTTGTGATGGTGGCGTTTTGAGGTCCCCCACTATAATTATACTAATGTTTATCTGATTTTTCATATCCAGTACTGTGTGTTTTATATAGTTGGCTGTGCCAGTATTTGGTGCATACATATTTATGATATCTCTTCCTCTTGGATTGTTCCCTTAACAAAAATGCAGTGACCTTCTTTGTTTCATCTGGTAAGTCTTTGCTTGAAATCCATTTTTTCTGCCCCTGCTTTTTTCTCTGTTCCTGTTGCATGAAGTATTGTTTTCCATTCTTTGACTTTTAGTCATTTTCTTTTTGAGTTAAATGTGTTTCTTGTATGCAGCATGTTGTTCGATCTTGTTTCTTGATCCATTCTGCCAATCTGTTTCTTTTGATTGGTAACTTAAGTCCATTCATTCACTTTGATACTTATAACTGATAGGTAGATACTGAGTTGTGTTTGTCAACATATCATTTTGCTGTTGTTGGATCCCCTTCTTTACATTCTGTTTAACTGCTTGCTTGCCTTACCTGGTGGGTTCATTCTGTTGGAATTCTTGGAATTTTCTTCATTGTCTTTTTCTGGAATATCTTTCAGAACTTTTTAAAGTTTGTTAGTTTGGTGATCATGAGTTTCTTCAGGTGTTTTTTCTTATGGAAGTGTCTTATTTCTCCATCATTTTTGAAAGCTCATTTTTAGGGATATATCAGTCTGGTTTGGAGATTGTTTCCTTTTAAGGCTTGAAATACATTACTTCATGATCTCCTTGACTGAAGGGTTTATGTTGAGAGGTCAGTTGTGATTCTGATGGGTTTTCCTTTATAGGCAATTTGTTTATTTTCTCTAAGAGCTTTTAATATTCTTTCCTTGTGTTGAATTTCTGGAATCTTGAATATTGCATGCTTTGGTGTAGTTTTTTTGTGATGATGGCTAATCGGAGATCTATAGGCCTCAGTTACCTGTATGTCAAATTCTTTTTCCATGCTTGGGAAGTTTTTTGCAATTACTTCTGTGAACAGATTTTTTAATGTCCTTTGTCCTAGCTTCTGATTTTTCATTGAATCTAGTTAATCTTATGTTGTTATTCTTTGCTTCATCTAGCAATGTTGGATTGATTTTTAAAGGACTCTTTCATATGATATTCAGTAACTGAAACCCTGTCTTCTATAGCTAATACTCTGTGTTCACATTGGTTGATTCTGCTGCATATACTTTCAATACAGTTTTTAATCTCCTAAATATCTGTTTGAATCTCTTTTTTATGGAATCCATTTCTTTTCTGTGTTGGGCATTCATGGTTTCTATCACCTTCCTTGTCTTTATTTATTTATTTTTTTACTCTGCATCTCCTCTAGATTCACTAGTTATGTCTTTCATCATGGTCATCATCTCTTCAATTATCTGTGTACTTATTTTTTTTTTTTTTTTTTCTTTTTGCGGCACCGGGGATTGAACTCACAACCTCGCGCCTGTCAGGGCAGGCGCTTAAGGCACTGAGCCAAACTCCCGGCCCTGGTTTTTTGAGGCAGGGTCGCACTGTGTAGCTCAGGCCGGCCTTGCGCTCGCGTTGTAGCCCAAGCCGGCCTCGAACTCACAATGCTCCGCCTACCTCAGCCTCCCGAGTGCTGGGATTAAAGGCGTGCGCCACCACGCCTGGCTATCTGTGTACTTATTTCTGTGGTTTTTATTTTCTGGTTTTTCTTTTTTCTAGAGATTCATTCAATCTGCTTTGTTACTTCCACTGATACCATTTCAGAAAGTTCAACTGGGTGATTTTTTATTTCATCCACCACAGTGCCCCTTGGATTTGCTTTGAGTGGGCTAGAGGGTTGCATCTTGCTTACATGTTTTTTTCATTTTACTTTGTTTTCTGCATTGATGCTTGTAAATTGTTTATGGTAGATAGCTTTTATGACTAGTATGGAGACCTCTGTAGCAAGTGACTACTTTTCAGAGATGTCTTCTAGGTATAGCTGGCTCTTGGCCTTTTAGTCTTTCCCAGGGTCCTGCCTCTTTTGTTTATTAGGAATGAGAAGTTGCAGCCTGTTAGGCCTAACACCTAGTTTTTTAGTGCTCAACTGTAGTGTTGCTTATGTCCCCAGGATAATCAGCTGTTGTAGCTCACCCCATCCACTGCTCTGTTCCTCTGTGTTTCTCCCAGGAGGCCTCCGGGTTTGCTGCTTTCACTGTGGCTATATAGATTATCTTCCTTTCTCACACCAGAAGCTGGGAAGAAAGTGCTGCTTGCCCTTTTTCTGCATTATGGTCTGTCGTCTGTTTCTCTGTAGGCTCCAGATTTTCCTTCAGGTCCTTCCTGGTTCCCAGGAATCCACCTCTTTCCCTTTCTTCCCTAAGATATTATTTTCCACTGTCTGTATTCTGAATCTTGGGGAGGCTGATTTGTTGCTGCTTACCACTCTGCCATCTTCCCAGATGTCCCTGAATAGAGGTTTAAAGAAAAAAAAATTCCTGAATTATATGACTATGAAGTGACCCATCATGAGCTGGGACTGCTGGGTGTTTTGCTGTTTTGTGTTGTGTTGTGTCTTGTTTTTCTACAGTAGTGTCAAGCCCAGTCCTCCATAGCTAGGGTCTGAGTGTGTCCACAGAAAGTCCTGGTGTTAAAACTTTAATTCCTTAGTGCAACAGCGTGAAGGGTATAGGGGCCTAATGGAAAGTGCTTTTGTCACTGGGGGAGAATCTTCACTAGTGGATTAGCACCTTTCTGTCTAGTGCATTGAGCCCTCTTTTTAGCGTGCACCCACCTGCCCTCCTGCTCTCCACCATGAGTTGAAGCATTACCAGAAGACAAGCAAATGCTGGTACCATTTTGTTGGACTTCCCAGCCTCCAGAACCATGAACTTCCTAACCTTGGTGCTTTTTAAGTCACTTAGTCTCAAGAGTTCAGCAACAGAAAGTGACTAGGACATTCTCTGTTTGCCCAGAATCCTACACCAAGACTTAAGAGGAGACCTGGTTTTCAAGCTATCTCCCAAGTAGATGGACAAAGGGGAAAAGCATAGTTTAACACTTAGGAAAAAAAAGAATAGTGCAAAGAATTCCAATATTTGCTTTACCATTGGCTCTGCATGTTTATACATTTTGTTTTTTTTCTGGACCATTTGGAAGTAAATAGCAGATATCATGCTCTTTACTTCTAAATACTTTGATGTGATTTCCTAAAGGTATGACTATTGTCCTGCATAGCCACAGTGCAGTTGCCAACAGAAGGAAGCTAAGTGATGCAGTCCTGCTCCTTGATCTGCCAGCCTATCTGTGTCTCAGTTTCTGCTTACATACTGCCTTTCCAGAACCAAGCCCTGAGCATGAGTTATGTTCAGTTTGAATGTCTCTCTGGAGCAGGACCTAAGGAAGCAGCCCCAGCCATTGCCCCTCACTCACAAGCTGGGATCAGTGATTGGCTTAACATCTGTCTGTTGCTGTCTATTCTCCTGCCAGAGAGGAGATTCTGTCATTCAAGCCAGGGACTACCTGCCTCCAACTTGACTCTTTGAGTGCATTTCCCTCCCAGTCATAACTGTGCGTGTCTCCTAGCATACTCCTTTCTGGTAGAAGATACAGCACACCAGTCTGCCACAGTGAGCCAACTGTGTGGCTCTGAATTTGCTTTTCCTATATACATCCTGTATTTGTGTATCTCTGACTTGTATAATAAGAGTATATACTGGAGTATATACTGGAGAAATAAGCTGGGGTATATACAGAGTATATACTGGAGAAGTAAGCTGGGGAGCGTGGGGTTGGCGTCGGTTCTGCTGAATGAACACATTACAAGCATAAGGTACCCCCTTCCCTGCTTGTTCATTCTAATGCTGCTCTCATTACTGTCTGTGCTGTTGAAGACACCTCTCTGATTATTAGAGTTTTTCCACAAGTGAGCTAAAATATGCTCTGTGTTCATCCTTTCCCACACAATAACACTGAGGATCATTAACAGCTGTTGTCTATCTAAAGTCCTGTGATGAGCTATCAATAACTCCTACACTCACTGCTTTGTACTACCCTTTCCCAGACCTCAGCATTCACCGAGGGACGGTGTCGGGCCCTGTTCTGGAAAGAAATTTACCTTGAAGTCATCCAAAGGCTGCTCTGAGCATGGCCTTCATAGGAGATGGAGATGTAGGGTATCAAATGACACAGTGAGAAACACTGTCTTATACAGACCTGAGAAACAGGCAGGACTTGGAGCGTAGATGCCATAGGATGAAACGGTGCTTGTCCTGGAGAAATCCAGGGGTGTGGGGCCTGGTTCTGTAGGCTGCAATAGAGAATAGTTGTGTTGTGAAAGGAGGGAATTTTGAACAGAATTTGTCAGTAATCTTCAAGTAAAAATGAAGTTATTTCTGTTTTTGTTTTAATTTCTCAAGAAACCTGACGTGAGGCTCTCTCGAGGCAGCATCGACAGAGAGGATGGGAGTCTTCAGGGTCCGGTAAGCACCTGCTTGAGTTGTAACCAGGGTTTGACTTCAGATCTCATGTGCATGGGCCATTGGCTCATTATTGTAAGTAAAGTATCCACCCAACTGATATTTGTGATACAGAACAAAATAATCAATTCTGTGAATAAAGAGAGCATTTTAGTTAAGATTATTAAAATATACCTTAATGCAGATGCAGAAGTTTGTGCTCCACTGCTGATACAGGCTTTTTGTAGTAAACCAAACTTTCTGTGACCTGAGGAATATTTAAGCAAATTGACTGTTACATGTAAGTTAACATTTGCTAAATTTGTATACTTTTATTGCATGGTTATAAAAGTTTTCACAGTCACATAAAAACTTGTTCAAGTAAGATTTTTGTTCTTCTGGGTAGATGGGTTGAAATGCCTGAAACTCTCCTTAAAGAGCTACCTTATAATTATTCCAAATACATTTAATTTAAAACTGCTTAGTAGAAATGTTTCCTAGTATTAGAAGAAAAGTGCTTTAAATTGTTTGCCAGGATTTTCAACATCAGACATGTGATTTAAACTAATTCAGATTGCTTCTTTAGGTTTCTCAAGACAGGGTGTCAGAATGTAGTTCAGCCTATCCTTAAAACCACTGTGTCAGCCAGGCTGTCCCTAAAACTCACAGCCTTCCTCTAGCCTCAGTCTCAACCTCCTCAGTGAGCCACCACACCTGGCTTTTTAATGCAGATTTCTTTAAACCCATACTGCACTTGTTAGGTAGCAGACTTAATGAGGATAATGTTTTACCCATAAAAGGCTTCTAGGTAAGAAAAAAATCACTTCCAAACACATGTACAAATGTGCAACTGTCAGCACTGATCTTAAAGCCTTTTAAATACTTTTCACCATATGCAAAGTAGCACCCAATTTTGAGACAAACGTGCTGAATGTCTTCTAGAGCATTCCCTAGTGACCTTTGAATGGAATGCAGCACCAACCTTATTTACAATTCCATCTTCCAAGCAGCTCCACGATGCATTCTATAGAACAACCCTACTAGGAGTTTTTCCTAACTTACACCATAAAATTCCCTGTGACCCTGAGATCGGGCACCTGAAATATTTGCCCGGCTGTCAGCCGTGATGGTTTGGCATTTCCCATCAGCATGTGGCTGGCTCAGTGGTCTCTACACATTGCCTAAGTCAAACATACCAGTAGTTCCATAGTTCATACGCAAAAATATCACACGACCATCCATTTAACGTTTCCACATACTGAACTTATGTTGGAAAGACTAATGCATAGCAGGCAATCTGGTATGATTTTTTTTTTTTTTTTTTTTTTTTCGGCACCAGGGATCGAACTCACAACCTCACGCCTGCCAGACAGGCCCTTAAGCCACTGAGCCAAACTCCCAGCCCTAGTTTTTCGAGGAAGGGTCACACTATGTAGCTCAGGCCGGCCTTGCGCTTGGGTTGTAGCCCAAGCCGGCCTCGAACTCACAATGCTCCGCCTACGTCAGCCTCCCAAGCGCTGGGATTAAAGGCGTGCGCCACCACACCCGGCTTGCTATGATTTTTTAACAAGGAATGAGCTAGGCATGGTGGCACACATCTGCAATCCCAGCACTCTAGGAGGCTGAGGCAGGAGGATTGCCAGTTCAACTCCAGCCTGGGTAACCTACTAACTTAGCAAAAGCCTATCTCAAAACTTAAAGATGGCCTGGGGATGTAGGTCAGTATGAAGACCCTGGGTTCAATAATCCCTAGTACCCAAATAAACAAACAAACTGAGATCTAGTACAAAAATAAATACTAAACTGCATGCTTATAATCTCAACACTCAGGAGCCTGAGCCAGGAAAATTGCCACACTTTGAGGCCAGCCTGGGCTGCATAGTTTAAGCCAGCTTAAACTACGTAGCAAGACCTGTCTCAAAAAACAAAAACAAAAAAAAGTAAACTTTATTCAAGGGACTGGCTATTTAGAAGACTGTAACAGGAAATTTGTTAGAAGAGGAAAATTCTTTATGTTCCAGTCTGTGTCACATAAAAAGTACTCAGAAAATGTGTAGAATGAATGAATCAGACTTGGATAGATGTTTATGCAGAAGTGCTTTATTAATAAGAACTCATAAGGCAGTGAGACAAGTGACAGGCCCACCTGTGATCACAGAGTATTTTGCATGTCAGAGCTTGGCAGTAATGAGAGTGCCTTATACTGAGAACTTGGTTAGTACTACAGGGTGCCAGACTGAGTGGTCCACTTGTGGCACATCTCTGAATCCTCACATCGTTTCTGCCACATCAAGTTCTGTCGTCACCCACAGACCACAATGAGTGGTCTGGGACTGGATGGAAGCTTTGCCCCAGGCACCCCGTTGCAATACCAGACACCAGAAGGTGCACTCACAGACAGGGCCAGCCTAGCTCAGCAGGCTTCGCTTACTTCCTTTCTAGGGACTGTCGACATCCTCTGACCATCTCTGGGTTTTTTCTCTTTGTCTTTTTGTAAAGCTAACAATTTGGTTTTGACCCATTTCTTGAAATACCCCAGCTTTAACACTTGAAAACATGCCAGTTTCAGGGAGAACCCTTTGGCTAGAAAGCAGTAAATAGTTGTGAACTAGTTGATAACTAGATAATGAAAAACTGATATGTTACTGTGCCTGAAAAGTAAAATCCTATTTGAATTTTAAAATAACGTCCAAGTTTGGTCGACAAAGAGAACCACAGCCCTGTGGTCCCATGACCTCTCCAAGGCCCACAGTACATATGCAGCAGTGCCATGAGTGCCCCTGGCTCCAGATACACAGCACAGCCAACTTCTGTGCCTGACCCTCAAGAGCAGGAAAGCTTCGGTGTGTTCAGCACATATCTGTCTTTATTTGATGATTCCAGAAGATCCTGAGAATAAGATTTTCTAGTTGAATGGTGCTGTCATTAATATCAACCAAAAAAATCCACCTAGTAGGTTTGGGTGTTACGACGTCCAACACTGCCAGCAAACACTGTTTTTAACATTTCAGCCACATTGCCACCATTCCTTGCCCTTGCTCCTAGCACATGGACCACCTTACTGCTCCTCTGTCACTGTCTTTCTTTACCCAGATTGCTGCACAGCTTCCCTTGATATCTACACTTAGAGACAATGAGGTTCTCAAAAGACATGACCCATGGTTCCTCTCCCTCCACCCCAGCCTTCTGCTTTCTTCATTGGACACAGCTGCTTTCTAGCAGGCTGTTCATTATCTGTGTCTCCCCATTTTGCCGTCGGGACTGCACAAAAGCAAGTTGTCAGGGAATCTTTCTTCACACCTCCAAGCTCTCAGGGGTTTATAAGATTTAGAATCAGGGTAGGGAACTGGGGATATAGTTTAGTGGTCTAGCATGTGCTTTGCTTTGCATGAGGCTTGGATCTTGGATTTCATTGCCAGTACCACAGAAGAAAAAGGTTGTGGGTTTTTTTTGTTTTGTTTTGTTTTTTTGTTTGTTTTTTTTGCCAAATGCACTGGTGCACACCTGTAATCCCAGCTACTTTGGAGAGTCGGGCAGGAAGATCTCAAGTTCAAGGTCCCTATCTCAAAAAAAAAAAAAAAATTGTTGGAAACAACTAT
>RJWM01002936.1:87213-120313 GCA_004363535.1 Dasyprocta punctata
TTTTTTTTTTTTTTTTTTTTTTTTTTTTTTTTTTTTTTTGCAGCACTGGGGATCAAACTCACAACCTCGTGCCTGCCCAACAGTCACTTAAGCCACTAAGCCAAACTCCCAGCCCTAGTTTTGTTTTGTTTTAGTTTTGTTTTGTTGTTTTTTGTTTTTTGAGGCAGGGTTGCACTATGTAGCTCAGGCCTGCCTTCCACTCACATTGTAGCCCAAGCTGGCCTTGAACTCACAACACTCCTCCTACCTCAACCTCCTGAGTGCTGCGATTAAAGGCGTGCGCCACCACGCCCGGCTTTATTTTTTCTTTTAATTACACTGAGATTATTTTAAATGCAGTTTCAGACATTACCTGAAGGACAGCTAGTGTTACCTATAGGCGTCGTCTTCTCCCTACCCAACTTCGGTACTAAGGACTAAACTTTGCACTGCACTACATCCCCAGCTCTTTATTTTGAAACAGTGCCCACCTTGATGCTTGAGCTAAGTTGTTAAGTTGCCCATGCTGAGCTCAAACTTGCAATCCTCTTGCCTCAGCCTCCCAGAGTACTGGGATTACAGGCATACACCACTATGCCAGGCTATGGAAGTGTCTTTTTCCTGGTACAGACTTTTAGGAAGGCTATGGTTTGGCTCTCTGACCAGGCCCTGGTGAACAGTGCTTCAGGGCTGATGTCATTATGGGCCCAAGGGACATCTAGACAGCCCAGTGCCACTAGGCCCCTCTTGTCATCATTTTCTGACTGTACCCAGGATGTGACAAGAGAGATTGAGAGAAGAGGGTTATGAGCATTCTGGGGACTAGGATGCTCAGCAGGCACAGATGTGGGGAAGGCCTGGGGTTTTAGACCTTTAAAGGTAAACTATAAAAATAAATCTGTGTGACTTCTCTATCTGTGGTCCCAGAACATCCTGTGCTTGCTCGTGCCACAGCCCTTTTCACGTGTCTCCTTGGCATTATTTGGGATTTCCCTAATCTGCTACCTAGCTGAATCCCTTAGACAGCACTCTGACTTGCCCATCTTCAGACCCAGCATCTGGTATAGAGCATAAGAGGATGGGTAGATAGGGAAGAAGAAGAGTGGTCATTGCCCATTGTGCACACCAGCATACTGACTCAACTTTTCTTTTCCTACAGACTGGAAACCAACACATCTATCAGCCTGTGGGTAAACCAGGTCAGTGAAGAAATGAGTTGTGTATTGAGAAGTTTGTACAATCTGGCAGGAGCGTGCTATAAGTGTATGTAATGTCATAACTTTGGAATGCCCTTATGAGTTTAGTAGTTTTCCCCCAACAGACCACAGCAAGTGTGGTATTTACCATATGTAACCTATGACTAGAATACTGGAAAGCAGAATTTCTGGCCATGATGCATCAGAGACTTAGAACAGAAGACTAGTAGACTACTGTCTGTTGAAATAATGCTGGTTGGTGCATGGTATCTAGCAGCCATTTGATTTCTCTTCATTAACGTTCCTAACGTAAATCATTCCACTTTACCAGATCCTACAGCTCCACCAAAGAAACCACCGCGCCCTGGAGCCCCCGGTCATCTAGGCAGCCTTGCCAGCCTCAGCAGCCCTGCGGACAGCTACAATGAGGGTGTCAAGGTGTGTATTTGAGGCTGTGCAGCACGCAGATGACATCTTTGTCATAGAGTGGTTGGTGATGGTACTGAGAATACTGTGGGGGAACCCAGGAACCCATAGCCCGGGTTCTAAACCCTCTGAAAGTCAGGAAAGTGTTGCATGATTTCTCTTCCTAGTTTTCTCTCAGCGTAATAGATTTTAGGACCCAATCACATCCTGATATTCTGGCATGTCTTCCTTTTGTGAAACAGAATGTATCTTTGAGATAAAATGCTGAGATTGCTTCTGGTTTTAAATGTTAACTCAGCACTCGTGGAGGTTGAGGCAGGAGTATCGCCATGAGTTCAAGATCAGCCTGGGCTAGGGCTGGAGACTTAGCTCAGTGGCATAAGTGCCTGCTTGGCAAGCATAAGGTCATGAGTTTGATCCCTGGTACCAAAAAAAAAAAAAGATGAACCTGGACTTGATAAGCGAGTTCAAGGCCAGCCTGCCCTCTATTGTAAGACTCTGTCTCTCAAAAAAAAAATAAGTCAGGATACTTGGGGTGAGGACCTTCTGGTGGGCTTGCTGTCGCCAAGTTTGTAAATGTGACTTCATGAAAAACTTACTTTCCATCCAGAATTACAATCATGTTTGTAAAAGTAGAATCATGTTTGTAGAGTTTGTAAAGGTAGCATTTCACTCAGGCATAACCACAGGCTTCCCCTTGGGTAGGGGTTTTTCAGCCTCTGCCTACCTAGGATGTACCACTAGGATACCTCTGTCTGGCTTTCTGTTGTTCCCTCGCAGTCTCACAGAGTGCTGGGGCAGCTTTCCTGTGGGTCAGGAAAGAGGGACACTCTTCTGCCTCGGCCACTCACAGAGATACATTCGCTTCACTTTCCACAGGAAGTTACAAACTGCCTCTCAAAATATGCCCCAAGAGCTGGGCGTGGTGGTTCACCCCTGTAATCCCAGCACTCAGGAGGCTGAGGCAGGAGGACTGTTGCAGGTTGGAGACCAGCCTGGGCTACAAAGTGAGCTCAAAATATGCCCCACTTCTCAGGCAGATATGCATTTTAATATCTCTAGAATTGGGGTGCTATGTTGGTTTAATTGGCAGCACTTTTTTCTTTCTTAGTGTTACATAAGAAAATGGTGCATCTTATAAAGGATGGCATCTTAAATCTGATAAGTATGGAATCTGTTTATGATAACCTTTGTTTTCCCTATCACTACCACTTATTGAGCCAAATATTGTGACAGACCTTCTCTATATTTTAAATCTTTGCATCAGCCTCACAAAATTGATGGTGGTCACATTTTTCATACTAGACAACCTGTGCTCACAGAGTGAAGCAGCTTGTTCAGGGTCACACAGCTCCAGTAGCTGGACCTGTGGACTGCACACTTATGTGCTTCTGCTCAAAGTACACACCTCCAGAGCAACTCGGAGTAAGCCATGGTCAGAAGTAGATGTGTTGTCATCACAGAAGACTCAGATCATCTTAGGGAAGAGACCAGGTCCTTGCCAGGCCCAGGGCGAGTCAGTCTACAGGTGAAAGAAAGCGGGGTTGCTGTGCCCGTTCAGGAACCTGCATCAAGCAGGCACAGTTGGGCTGGGGATGCTCCTGCTGGATGGTTGTCCAGAGCTCTTCTCACCCATTGTACCTTCATAGTGTCTTTGTTAGCAACACACTGGGTTTTCTCAGAGAACATACAGGGTAAAACACAACCATTCCTAATGCAGTGTCTTTAAATAATTTTTTTAAAAAGAAATGGGGAGAAATTAGTTTAATGAACGGTTTTCCTCAAAAGTAAACTTTCAGAATGGCTTATGTTGTACTGAAAAGCCAATATAAGAGGTAGACGGATGAGGTACCGCCCTAGAACACCAATAAATGTTCATTTTTAGTAGTTGGAATGACATAATGAATAAGTACAGTTGTGAGTACTCTTAATGTAGGGCATTAATAAGCAAGTAGAAGTCTTGTTAGAAACAATATGCTTACTTATCTATTGAGTAAAGATTTTTAGATAACTACTGTTAAGTATGTTTCTTCACTATCTGTTAGTTTGGTAGAGGTTATTAAATCTAGCCTACAAGAACAATATTGTTTTGATACAGAAATGTTTACCTTGGGCTGGGGATATAGCTCAGTGGCACAGTGCCTGCCTGGCAAGCACAAGATCCTGAGTTTGATTCTAGTATCAGGGTGGGGAGGAAATGTTTGCCTTTAACTGCATGTAACTAAAATGACTCATCCAGTAACATTTAGCCCAAAATGATTAATTTCCATTTTTCCCTGGTGACTTTACATTTTTTGGTATTTTTGTGGGGATTTTATTTTGTTTTCCTGGTGCTGAGGATTAAACCCAAGGCCTCGTGCTTGTTAGGCAAGTAACCTACCACTGAATTACACTCCCAGCCCAGTTTTTAATTCTCTGTCTTTACACATTAACCAAAGTAGAATTGGTTTCTTGTTACTGCCAGCCAAAGAGTTCCCAAGTTGTCAAACTTCAGAAAATGGGAAACTAATAAAAAATGTTTCTCCAAACCAAGCCTGACCTGCAGATGACAGTGCCCTTCTGTGACAAGAGTTGGGCTAATAATGAACAAAAGAGCAGAAGCTTGAAGTAGGTTAAAATAGGTTAAAATAAACTTCCCTCCATTTCCTAGAGTTACAGGTTTGTTATATATAAGCAGAGATCAAAATATACAGCAAATGATTGAATTTTAAATATTATGCTAAAAGACACATTGCCATTAATCCCCTCAGAATATCTCCTCTTACTTCAAACACCCTTACTACATCATTCTTACTATTGAGTGAAGCAGTCCTGAAAGTCTCTTTTATTGAGTGTCTCTATGAGGTTTGATCAAAAATACAGTGAATTCTGTTGTTGAGTGCCATCCAGAGGAAAGGCAGTCATAAAATGTTACAGTGTATCCTCATTCACTTTATTCATCAAATCTGGCACCTTGCAACTTCTATCTCTTCTACCTAGCATGAAAGGTAAATGTTTTGATTCAATTCAGGATGCCAAGGCAGCCATGACAGCTCAACTAAAGACACTCGAAAGAGGACTTCTAGAACTGCTTCAGAAAGTGGCAAGAATGATGAAATAAGTATGTTCAAAGCAAGGGGGATTACTTCAAGGGAGGTTAATGGCAATATGCTTTTTACTGTAATTATTTTTTAATTTCGACATTAACTGTAGTTTTTTATCACATTTCTTATCTTGGTGGAACTCTCCCTTGGCACCTTCCTCAGGAAGCCACCCACCTTTCTGTATTGGAATTTGAACAGGGACATCCTGCAAAGATAAACAGAAGACTGTACTGTGATTCTCAGTGTAGAAAATACAATACAGCAAATCCTCTCTTAAGAACAATACAGTTACAAATTCTTTGATCTCTGTAGTGCACAGGAAAACATACCTCAAAACTTACAAAGCTACATGCTGGGCATGGTGGCACACACTTGTAATCCCAGCTACTCAAGAGGCTAAAGCAGGAGGATTGCAAGTTTCAGGCCAACGTGGGCAACTTAGTAAATCTCAAAAATAAAACAAAAGATGTTATGGAATTTGCATGCTAAGGCCATGAGGGTTTTTTGGGGGGATGGAGGTGGGGGCTGAGCAGTTACTAGGACAGGAGAGGATACTTGTATTTCCTGTGTCTTTGCCTGTTCAGTCACAGCATCACAGCCAGGGTTCAGCTCTGGAGAAAAAAATATAGCTACTAAATATATATATATATAAATATATATATATTTTTTTTAAGCTACTAAAACTGCTCTTAAAAGTAGCAGAACATTCCCATAAGAATTAGTTCCAAAGGAAGGTTTTTGTTACACTTTGTCAAAAAATAAATAAATAAACTCCTGAGGTCTTTTGATATAGCCCCATGCCAGGAATCTTAGGGTAATGTAGTTGATGCAGATTTCTCAAGAGGGCTGGGCATGGGAAGAGGGTTGAACAATTTTTCCCAAATCCCTCAGAAGTCAGATTAAACATGTCTTTCTCCTCTCTTACAAAGAGTGTTATTCTGTTGATTCTTGCATGACTGCCAGTTGTCATTTCGAGGCTTTGCATGCTCTCCTGCTCTTGTGTCTCCTAGGAACAAGCATAGTGCATGGCAGGGATATGGGTAACTCTGAGGATACTGCAGACGCCAGCAGTGCTCCTGACAGACTGCAAGTTGAGCAGAGGGTGGCCTTGCAACCAGCGCCTTTGTGTTCTGCTCATGTGTTTTGTGGGGGATTATCTGCTGTCTTATTAATATTATTTTTCTTTTTTCCTTTTCTCTGATAAATTCCTTTAACTTTTCCTCACCTTCCGCTCGACAATAGCCATGGAGGGTAAGCACATCATGTCTGTGTGTCTGTCCAGCTCACTGTATCATACTCTGCTCTCTGCATATGACTCTAAACTAGCAAGTAGAACACCAAGTGGAAGCACAGTTGGTCTCTTATGACTGGCAGATGCCAAAAACAGCGTGTATATTTGCCAGAAACTGAGACATGAACATCTTTGCAGTAAATGAATTGTTTTTGCCCTTTTGTATCTCATTCTCAAACTTTGGAACAACCGAGCACAGAATTAGTCAGTTGTTATGTGCCATACTTTGGTCTCTAAAATACACGTGCATGCATTTGTGCACACACAGAGTCCTCTTTGTAACTACTGTAATTCTAACCAGTTTGACAATTTCCTGGAGGTCCATACCATTCTGCCTTCAGTGCTTAAGTAACATTTGCTGGTGTGTCTCATATGTCCCCAAGACCTGGGGCTTCATCTGCCCGCATCACTGTTGCCCAGGAAGAGAGCTGATGCTCTCAGGCCCAGGCTCACCCAGCAGTCAACGACGAGCTGACCCAGAAGCCCCATCCCCATCCCACTGCTTGGACTAAACTAATATTCTACAAAAGCAGATGGTGTCTACTTAGAGCAGGTTTGTGTGTGTTAGCTTTTTTATCATCATGAAGAGTGCATTTCTATCAGAGTTTGAAAGCAGTTGAACTGAGTCATGAGGTTTTTATTCCAGAGTTTGAATTAGTGGAAATGCTGAGTACTAAAGTAGAATGTTTGATCATTTAGCAAGTAAGTGACTTTCTCTAAAATTCAGTGAATCTTCAGAATAAAATGTATGGCTTGTTGCTCTTGTAGTGAGTAATTCTGGGTTCTGGGGACCCTGAATCACTTCTGAAATAATCTGGGCATTTTAGTGTGCTATGTATGATTCCATCTCATTTCCTTTAACTGAGCTCAAAGTTAGAAAAAATACTGCTTTATGTCACTTGGATTAATTACCGTCATCTTCAAACTGAACTGTATCCCATACAAACAAGAAAACCAGTTACCTTTCTTGTGATCTACTTTGATCTCTTTTAAAGACTCACTAACTTAATTGTGGTGATATCACACCATCTACTGGAGAATAGAAAAATTACCAACTTCTGTATTGTCAGCTTCAGCCCCAGGAAATCAGCCCCCCTCCTACTGCCAACTTGGACCGGTCCAATGACAAGGTGTATGAGAACGTGACGGGCCTGGTGAAAGCTGTCATCGAGATGTCCAGTAAAATCCAACCAGCCCCACCAGAGGAGTACGTTCCTATGGTGAAGGTAAAGTACAGTTACACAGTATACCCTCAGAGAGCTTCTTATTTCCCACAGAAGCTGTAGTACAGCTGATTGCTATCTATAGTCACCCCAAGTTAGACTTGATGCTTCAGAAGTATGAAAGCACCATGTGGTGATGATGTCACCAAGAGCCATGATCATTATAAAGTTTTTTGGGGTTTTTTGGGTTTTTTAGTACTGAGGATTGAACTCACGACCTTGCACTTGCCAAACAGGCACTTGTGCCACTGAGCTAAACCCCCGGTCGAGCCATAATCATTGTAAACTGCTGTTCCCCTTTTAGTTTCTCCCATCAGAAAACAATAGTGTAGGAGTGTCCTAAAGTGAACAGTCTTTTTTTGAAGAGTGGGGGGTAGTACTGGGTATTGAACCCAAGGTTTGGTGCATGCTCAACAAGCACTCCACCAATGAGCTACATTCCAGCCTGTTGTTTTTTATTTTGAGACAATATCTCACTAAGTTACGCAGGCTGGCCTTGAACTTGCTGTTCTACTGCTTCAGCCTCCTGAGTAGCTGAGATTACAGGTTTGCTCTTAGCTGTTTAATAATTGTTGCTCACAAATGTAATCTTGAGTGAAAAAGTAAGATACTGGAGAATATGGACAGTGAGAACCATTGACATACAGTTGAAGAACATTCAGTATAATCCAGTGTGTGATTAGTAATTAACTAGTTAGGCATGGAGATTTAGCTCAGCAGTTCAAGCACTTGCTTGGTAAGTGCAAGGTTGTGAGTTCGATCCCTGGTACCAAAAAATAAAATAAAATACAAAATAAATAGATAACTAGTTAGGCACTGTCCCTCTGCAGGGGAGGCAGAAAAGTATATGGGGGTAGGGGGAGATCTGTGTTGTTTCTCTTAAGATGAAGGGTAAGTAGCTACTCGTTAAATTAAAAAAAGAAATGCGACATAAAAATATCATGCCAGTAGAGTAGCATTTTCCAAGTTGTGTTCAGTGGAGTGAGATCCTGAAAAGTAGTAACAGATGCTGTCTAACTAAACAAGGGTTCAAGGAGGGGTTGGCAGTGCCCTCCCCTAACCCACACATAGGCATTCAGGTGCATAGACATGTCCTGCAGTTCAAAGTGCTGTTAACCTGTGCTCTAAATAAGTTTTTCTAAAGGAGGCTTAAGTATACTTTTCCCCCCCAGTACTGTGGATTGAAGTCAGGGCCTCACTCATGCTAGGCGAAGTTTCTGCCATTGAGCTACATCTCTAGCCATTTTTAAATTTTATTTTGAGCTAGAGTTTTGCTGAGAAGCCCAGACTGCCCTCAAACTTGGGATTCTTCTGCCTTAGTCTCCTGAGCAGATGGGTTCGCATTTGTGCACCACTGCCTAGCTTCTTACTGGTTTTACTCATATTACATGTATAATTTGGCATCTTAGTCATTTTGTGTTTGATCCTCATTAGAAGGAGAAAAATAAAAATTTGAAATTTAAAGTTATAATAGTCCAATCGTAGTTGGACCCTTTCTCTACAATGCAACATGGGTTTGAGTAAATATAAGATAATTTTCTTTTCTTTTCTTTTTT
Source organism: Dasyprocta punctata (assembly GCA_004363535.1). Taxonomy (NCBI): domain Eukaryota; kingdom Metazoa; phylum Chordata; class Mammalia; order Rodentia; family Dasyproctidae; genus Dasyprocta; species Dasyprocta punctata. The sequence continues at coordinate 95,968 of RJWM01002936.1, forward strand.
TTTTTTTTTTTTTTGGTACTGGGGATCGAACTCACAACCTCACATCTGCCAGGCAGGTGCTTAAGCCACCAAGCTATATCCTCAACCCTATGTTTTTTGAGACAGGGACTCACTGTGCAGTTCAGGCTGATCTTGAACTCACTTTGTAGCCCAGGCTGGTCTTGAACTCACAATGATCCTCCTGCCTCAGCTTCCCGAGTGCTGCCACCACACCCAGCTAAATTTAAGATTTGAAAAGACTTCAGACCAAAACCCATCTTGCCTCTTGACAGCAGAAATGCCTTTGTGAGCAGCCGGGTGTGGTGATGCATGCTTTTAATCCCAGCACTCCGGAGGCTGAGGCAGGAAGATCATTGTGAGTTCAAGGCCAACCTGGACTGCATAGTGAAACCCTGTCTCAAAAAATAGGGCTAGGGATTTAGTTCAGTGGCTTAAGTGTCTCCCTGGCAGGCATGAGTTTGTGAGTTTGATGCCCGGTACCAAAAAAAATTTTTTTTTCCTTAAGAAAGAAAGTAAAAGTCAGTTGTGGTAGTGCACATCTGTAATCCCAGCACTTGGGAGGCTGAAGCAGGAGAACTGCTACAAGTTCCAGGACAGCCTGGGCTACATAGTAAGTTCAAGACCAGCCTGAACTACATTGCAAGGCCCTGTCTCAAAAAACAAAAATGCAAAAAATGGGGCCGAGACTATAGCTCATTGAAAATGCCCAGAGTTCAGTCCTTAATCTTTACCACTCCTATCTCCCAAAATACAGATTTGTATTCAGATACATGTATATCTATCTACATATATATTCATATATTTTTAAATATATATTCAGATATATACATACACATATGTATCTGAAAGGAGAAGCAATTGGAGTTAGCATGAAACTGCTTAGTATGTGTTCTAATACTGGCTGTAATTCTTGTTTGTTAGGAAGTTGGCTTGGCCCTACGGACGTTATTGGCCACCGTGGATGAGACCATTCCTGTCCTCCCAGCCAGCACGCACCGAGAGGTAGGCACAGCGCTGGGTGCGGTCACTCACAGGGACACAGTCAGGGATGGCAGTGCTGCTGTCCGTGTTTCCTCTCCGGTTCTCTCCAGAGTGGCCTGTACTGTCCTTCACTGCACTGGGGTTTTGTCTGTTTTTCACTTTTTATTTTGAAATGACTTCGAGCTTACAGAAATATTGCAAGACTAATACAGATTTTCCAAATATCCTTTATGCAGTGTAACCACCCTCAAACATTTGACTCTCTCCCTGCCATCCATCTGGATATCTGCACACGTGATATGCTGTTTCTGAGCCTTTGGGAATAGATGGCAGGCCTGTGCCCTCTGAACCAGGAGCATGTCAGTGGGTATGCCTTGGTAACAAGGCTGCTTTCCTCTGGATCCAGCACGCAGCCATCTCATCATGGCCTTTCTGTGGCTGCAGTACACCTTCATTCCTGCAGATTGCACTGTAGCTGCACTGCCTGTCCCATAGTGCTTTGCAGGAGTCACCCCAGGGCCAACTGACATCCATTATAGTCACCTTTTGTGGAACAGGTCCTCCATGACATTGACATTTTTGTCGAATACAGGCCCAAGTATGAGGTAGAGAGGGTTAATTTTTGTTATAATTGTTTTTGTTTTTGTTGTTGTTTTATTTAATGCTTGGGATTGAACCCAACACTTTTGCACTAAGCTACAACATCCCTAGCCTTTCTTGTTTCTTATTTTGAGACAGGATCTCAGATCACTAAATTATCTAGGTTGGGCTCCAACTTAGTGGTCCTGCTGCCTCAGACTCTCAGAGTGCAGGGATTTTGGGCACGCACCACCACTCTTGTATTTTGTAAAGGTATCTTGAAATTAGGTTGAAGGATATTCCATAAAAATGGACATTTCCTCCCCCATACCAGGAAAAAAAAATAAGACATTTTCTCCTAATTAAATAGAGGTGCTGTATCTCTAACCAGCATTTCTATTGAAGCATTATTGAGTCCTCCTCAGGGTTTTGTACTGGAGGAACATAGTGATTGGGTGGTACTCACTTTGAGGAATGGGCCTTGCCTCCTAAAGGACAGTGGGACATAATTGCCAATGGTGATTCCTCTAAATGAAGAAGAACAACTTATACTCTTTGGAAAATGCCTGATTGGATGTCACAGTATAACTTTAAATCTGTAGCCAGTTGGGGATTAGCTAGTTTACCTCCATTGGTGCTTTGATTGATTTTTCATAATAAGCAACAGTTTTGCCAAAGAGCAGGAAGGTAGATATAGATATGGATATAGATAAAGATATAGATATAGATGAAAATGGTGTCCTAAGATTAATAGTATCGACAAAAATGAAAATGGGGAAAGTGGAATTAGAGGAGGGAGGGCAGGAGGGGAAAGGGATAAAAAGGAAAAAAAAAAGAAACAAACTATATTATGTACATGCACTTACCCTCAAGATGATTTAAATTGCATGTACTATTTCTGGGTATCTCCTGGTGGCAGAGTCCCTACTGTCTTCTCCATGAGTACCATTCCGCTCAGGCCCCTCCTGTGGTTCTTTCTCTTCTACCTGTTACCTTTGAGTATAGTCGTCCCTAAGGTGGTGATGCCCACTTGTGTTTGTCTGGTTTTGTATTTTTGTAATACTAGAAATTGAGCCCAGAGCCTCCTACTGAGCTTGCTACATCCCCAGCCCTTTTTTAATTGCATTTTTTTTTTTTTTAGACTGACTAGGCTTAAATTTGTACACTTGCCTCCTTCTACCAAGTAGCTGGGATTACAGTCATATGCAACCATGCCCAGATCCTACCCATTTTCTTAATGCCTTTCACCTTGGAAGGTTCCCCACTTTCTTAGATCCAAATATTTGATGCCTCCTAAATCCATGTGTAGTACTATTGCTCCCTGCAGTCTGATTACCAGCTTTCTATTGGTGCTGGCAGGAGCAGTCTGCTTTTACTAGTTTGCTTCCCTAGTCAGTGGTATCACCATGCGCTCACCACCTCTGTCCCCATCAGTCCCCTACCCCACCTCCACACATACTGATACAGACAGCATTCATTACAGACAATCTCAGGTGGCTTCTCTCATCCTCACTGCACAGCAGTCTCTTTTATGAACTACCACAACAGCCTCTTGTCTCCTCACCCTTCCATTCACTGTCCACCCTGCCACCAGAGACTTTTTCCTAGAATAGCTCTGTAAAATACATCATCCCTTTACTAAAAATATATTATGCCCTCCCTGTCTTAAGATCGTTAAAATAAAGGAGAACTTGACATGGCTTGTAAGACCCTTTAAAGGCAAAGCCAATAACTTGTGCAGGCCAAATTCAAACTCTGTGGAGACTTTCTGAGACAGGCTTAGTTGCCCTCTTCTCTGAGTGCATCTTTTTTCAATGATGTATCCCAGTGTATTACAGGTGTTTCAGTGCGTACTTCTGCCACCCTGGACTCTGCATGTCTAATTCAAAATACTCAGGAATCATACAGGCAAGTGGCTGAGTCACCATTGGTTAAATAAACAGGTGGAAAGGTTTGTGAGCAAACCTTCTGACAGGGCAAAGCGTTCTGACAGGGCAGCTCAAATCAAGATAGGACAAGGTTGTCTCATGACATCTGCAAATCACCTCTAGTGCAGCTGTGGAATGTCTTGAAACAGAATTGGCAAGGTAGAAAAAGCATAAGACCACAAGTCTAGACCCAGTCTTTGTACTGGGTTGGATGTGGGCTGTGTGTCCTTCAGCAGGTCACTTTGAATCTCATATGACCACACTAATGTGAGAGCATTTGGCATAGGTGATATCTAAGGTTCTGTGATTCTATTATGAAATGAGAAACGCTGCCACGCATCACATTTAAAGTACAAACAGCAGACACAGAGTAGAAAGTCAATTATGATGTTGAAAATGAGGGCAGGGAATGGAAAGAGCAGCGACTACAGGGCATGCACATGCTCAAACACAAGCACACAGGCACACTACTGACTGTATTTCTAGAGGAAAGATTGAGCTTACACTGTTGCTTCTATGGAAGATTTATTTGAGGGGAAGGAAGTAAGTTTCTTCTCCTGTAGGCACCAAAAGAAAAGCTTCTGAATGTCCCCTGGAAAGTTCTGGGAAGCAGCTTTCCTGACCTGTCTCTTATCCTTCCAGATTGAGATGGCACAAAAGCTGCTGAACTCTGACTTGGGAGAGCTCATCAACAAGATGAAGTTGGCCCAGCAGTATGTCATGACCAGCCTGCAGCAGGAGTACAAGAAGCAGATGCTGACCGCTGCTCATGCCCTGGCTGTGGATGCCAAAAACCTGCTTGATGTCATTGACCAAGCAAGACTGAAAATGCTTGGGCAGACAAGACCACACTGAGCCGCCCAAGGAGTGTCTTTTTACCCCTTGGAAAATGTTCTCTAGCCTTCCACCAGCAGTGAGGAATTAACCCGTGTCCTCGGTCGCCAGCACTTACAGCTCCAACTGAATGACAGCTTGTTGAAAATCTCTCTTATACTAGTTTAACCATGTTTTGATTTGGGTTCACTTTTGTTCTCTTAAAATCATGATGGTCAGAAAAGTCCAGGACTCAAAACATGGCATTTTTCTAAGAATGAAAATTGTCTGTTAAGAAGCTTTTATAAGACCAGGCATGATGGTACACATCTGTAATCCCAGCTACTCAGAAGGCTGAGGTAGAAGAATTGAAAGTTGAAATCCAGCCTGCTTAGAGATCCTGTCTCTAAATGGAAAAAACAAAAACTTTTTTTAAAGAAGCTTATCATGAACAGTTGGTGTTAGCATTGGGATGTGTTTTAGTGGAAATGGCCTGGGGGCCGTGCTAATTCCTGACCTACCTTCACTGCGTATTGGAAGAAGAGAGCATGTGTGAAGAATCCCAGGAAACTCAAGAGACAGAGAATTCTTCTCCTGCCATAGAGTTATTTAGACTGGGGCTTATGTTTGTTAAAACACACTTCCATTGCAATATGCTAATCCCATTTACAAAGAAAGAATATAAAAGCTATATTTTGAAGACTCAAGTTGTTTCAGAGAAAAACTACCACCCTTTCTGTCTCTCCTGCCTTTTACTTTCTCGTGGACATCGAAGCATTGGGTTGGGAACTAGCTGTAGGACACAACTAAAACTCTTGTCTTTTTCACCAGAATAATGTGCCAGTTTTTTGTAGCAATGTAATTTCTCTTGGAAGCAAAAATGCTTTGTACCAGATCACCTCCAAACTGCATTGAGAAGAACCATCCAGAACCATCCCTGTTTTCCATTTTTATATAATTTATAAAGAAAGATTAAAGCCATGTTGACTATTTTCCAGCCACTGGAGCTAACTAACCCTTCATTGTGTCTGTCTTCCCAGGAGAGGATTAAGAGGAACAGAGGGATTTGGTTCTCTTTAGATGTCCATTCATTCTGTTAGATAATTTTGAAAAATACACCCTCCCTTTAGTTTGTTGGGGGATATAAATTATTCTCAGGAAGAATATAATGAACTGTACAGTTACTTTGACCTATTAAAAAGGTGTTATCAGTAAAGTTCTTGTTGCAATATCTTTTCTTTGGTTCTTGACCTTCAAATCACTTAAAAGTTTTCAGAGCACTTGCCAGATAAAATGATGTGTAGTAAAACATCTCCCAGTAATAGTTTCTTCTCTTTGTATGTCTTCTATGCACGTAGAGAGCTCTCCCACCAATGTCGCCCCAGCACATATCACCTTTTCGATTCTGTCTTTACTCACGAGATCCAGAGCTCAAGGTACTTGACCTTTGGCCAGTTGCCTTTGTGGTCTTGGTATTGTAACAATCCATCCAGACTCCAGGAATCTTTTTGCACACAGGTCACTTGTTACAGGAATTACCAATTTGGCTAGAATCTTTGATCCATAGAGTCAGGAATGAATAGAACTTGGATCTACAGCCCTGAGACTGGCAGGGAGAAGGCCCTCGGACAGAAACCCCAGGAGAGGATTAGAGGGAATGTTCTCAGGGAATTACTTTTTTGGTTTTGGTTTTGGGGTTTCATTTGGTTTGGTTTTGTTTTTGAGACAGGGTCTCACTATGTAGTGCAGGCTGACCTTGAACTTGCTTATGTAGCCCAGGCTGGCTTCAAACTCCCAGCTCTCCTCCTGCCTCAGCCTCCTGAATGCTGGGATTACAGACGTGTACCACCACGCCCATCTGTGCAAAGTCAGTTCTGTCTGAATGCATGATACTTAATTCATCTGAAGAAAGCATCAAGGATTGTCATCCTTCCAAGTTTCTGCTTATTCTCTGGCATTCTTGGGTCTTTTAAGTCTGTTTCCTTCAACTTGAGCTACATAGTGCGACCCTGCCTCAAAAAACTAGGGCTGGGAGTTTGGCTCAGTGGCTTAAGCGCCTGTCTGGTAGTCACAAGGTTGTGAGTTCGATCCCTGGTACCGCAAAAAAAAAAAAATCTGTTTCCTTATCTTCAAGATGATGATTATAAAGCCAGGCATGGTGGCACATGCCTATAATCCCAGTACTGAAGCAGGAGGATCGTTGCAAGTTCAAGACCACCCTGGGCTACAAAGTGAGCTCAGGGCCAGCCTGAACCACATAGTGAGACTCTGTCTCAAAAAGACCAAAAAAAAGATGATATGATTGTGGGCTGGACTATAGCTCAGTGGTAGAGGGCTTGCCTAGCTTTTACAAGACCCACTTTGGTCCTTAGCAACACACACATACACATACACAATGGGAATCACAAAGGTGGAGATTGTTGAGTAGGAAAAACCCAGTGTGAAAGTGAGAGCTAAAGCGGGCCATCCTGTGCAGGGTGGGATGTGTAGTAGCATCTCATCCAGGCCAGGAGCACCCCTCCCAGGGTAGGATGCCCAGGCATCACAAGTGAACAGAATTACCCCAAGTTCTGTCTACCACAGGACGGGGCTCACCGTCATCAGCACCCTTTATCTAGTGACCAGCATTCAGGAACCGCTGCTTTTTCTCTAGGGCACAGACTTGGAGGTGAGTCCTCACCTTCCTATACTCTAAACAACAGACATTTGGGTCGTGATAGCAGGTAGAGACATTGCATGGAAAAACCTGTCCCATCCAGGAGACAAATGAGAACATCACTGAGCACAATCCCAACCAGATTCTTCCTCTTTGATTTTTTTGAGTTAGGGTCTCTGTACTTCAGCCTGGCCTGGAACTTGGAATGGTCCTCCTGCCTCAGCCTTCCAAGTGCTGGGATCACAGGCATGTGCCACCACCACACCTTCCTAAAATTCCCCCTTCTGTGTGCTTTTCAATTGTTTTCATTAAGCAGTAATTTATGCAGAGAAAAAAGCATGTAAACATACAGCTTATTGAGTTCTTCACAAAAAATTCCCTCTGTAGCTGGCAGCCAGACTCAGAACAGAACCACCCCCCACAAAATAGTGGCTCTCACATAACCCCACCACTACGGCTACTGCCAAGGGCAGCCACTGCCCTGGCTTTCTTTAACTACTGTTGAGATAAACTTCATGCAGTAAGAACCAGAATAAATAGTGGGGTGACTTTTCAAATACATGCATCCTTTTAGGGAGGAGAGCATCCTAGCCACTCAGAGACCTTCCCACCAAGCAACCTCTGTAATGTCTGTCACCATGGGTGAGCTCTTACACCACAGGTTATAGATTTAAATCATGTGTCATTTCTGCCTTCTTTCAGAAGTGTGGTTTTGAAAATCCTTTGTTTCACACATACCAGAACTACTCATAATTCTGTGGTGTGAATACACCATCACCATTTTTACTACTCAACTGTTGGGTGCGACATGTATAGTTTTCAGTTTATGAGTAAGACACCATGAATGTGTATGTACAAATATATGTTTCCATTTCTCATGAACAAGTACAGTTTCTGGAACAGACTGTTTATTAAAAGGAGGGTCACAAATTCAAGACCTGGCTGGGCAACTTAATGAGACCCTGTCTCAAATGTTTAAAAGGGGTGAGAAATAGCTCCTTGGGAAAATACCCCTAGTTAAATGGCTCCCCTGTTCTGAGGGGAATGAACTGCCAAACGGTTTTCCAGTGAGGTTATACCACCTTGATGTATCCATACTCTGCTTGCTCCATGTTCTCAGTGATACCTGATATGTTTTTAGACTTTTTACTGGATATGTGTGCAGTAGTAGTATAATTATGTTTTCTCAATGCACAGTGATATTGGGCATCTTTGGTTTTTGTTTGTTTATTTCTTTATTGAGACAGAGTCTCACTATGCAGGTCAGGCTGATCTTGAACCCACTACGGAGCCCAGGCTGGGCTCAAACTCACAGTGATCCTCCTGCTTCAGCCTCCCAAGTGCTGGGAATACAGGCAAGTGCCGCGATGCCTGGCTTTTGTTTTGTTTCTGATCCTCACAGGAAACTATTTCTTTTTTCTATGTATATTAGCTACAGATTGATTTTTGTCTGTTTTTGTGGTACTAGGGTTTGAACTCGAGGCCTTTGCACTGACTTCTCCAGCCCCATCCCCCTTTTAGTTTTGAGACAGTCTCAGTAAGTTACTCAGGCTGGTCTCAGACTTGCTCCTGCTTTTTAAAGATTTTTACATCTGTCTTTATGAGTGATACTGCTCTGTAGTTACCATTTTTAGTAGCGTATTTTCTGGTTTGAGAATCAAATTAATCTGAGCATCATAAAAATAACTGGGAAGAGTTCCCTCTACTATTGCCTAGAAACAATTATGTAAAATTAGTGTTATATGTTTGGTAGCATTTTCTCATGACACCATCTGGGCCTGACACTGGGGGAAAGGGGCAGTTTTAACACGTTCAAAGCAGGGCTATAATTTGTATGTCTCTCTGCCAGGTGTGTTGAACCACTGGTGGTATAAATGAATCTAATCACTTTTATTGGTCTTTTTACTAATAAAAAGCCCCTCAGTGGACAGGCATGTATGTTCTATAGGTGGTTCAAGCCAGCAGGAATGTGTTAAATTATGAGCTCGCTATCGACATAAGCGAAGGGATACTCAAATTTTTTTCTAAAGACTTTATTGTGTGCTCATTTTTACATACTCTTGTGTAATACTAATAGCTACTTTGAGAGGTAACTGCCATTGCTCTTCACTTTTTTATTAGTACATGTTTGTAGTATATAATCATATTCCTCACGAGGAGTTGGTATATATATTATGTATATTATATATATTACATATATAATGTATATAGTCTTTTTTAAATTTCATTTGCTTCCCCTTCCCTTTAAATTATTTCACATTGAATGATCAAATGTTTTTTCAAAGAGTTTTTCCATTTGTCTATGTTGTCAGACATGGGAAACTGTTGATGGTTTTCCCTTATGCTGTCTGCAGGATTTATAGTGTTGTTCCATTTAACTCCTGAAGTTGTGTTCTTCATTCCTGATGGTCATGTCTTCTCTTTTCCTTTGTTTTTCTTGCTAGATGTTTGTTATTTTGTTGATCTCTTCAAAGAAATTTTGTTTATACCAGGGATCAAACTCACAACCTTGCCAGGCAGGCATTGTATCACTGAGCTACATCCCCAGCCCCATTTCATTAATTCTTCTATTGTTCTGTTTTCAATTTCATTGATTTAGCCAGGCATACTTGTAATGCCAGCACTTGGGCGGCTGAGGCAAAAGGATTGCTGTGAGTTCCAGGTCAGCCTGGGCTACATAAGTGAGTTCAAGGCCAGCTTAAACTATAGAATGAGACTGTATGAAAAAAAAAAAAAAACTTTATTGATTTTTAAAAATTATTTTCTCTCCTCTACTTCTTTTGAGTTTATTCTCTTCTTTTTGTAATGTGTGTGTGTGTGTGTGTGTGTGTGTAGGGCTTGAACCCATGGCATTATACGTGCTAAGCATGTGCTCTACCATTGAGCCTCATTTACAGTCTTACATTCTTGGGATGGAAAATTACATTAATTTGAGACTCTTAGTTTTTCTAATGTAGTTAATGTTATGAATTTCCTTCTCAGCATTGCTTTTGCTGTGTCCAAAATTTCATCTCATTATGTTGTATTTTCAAACATTGTTTGTCTTCTTTTCCATGAGACTTCCTCTTTGATGTATGGATTATTTAGATACACAAGTTATTTTATTTCTAAGTATTTGGAGACTGTCCTGTTACTTCTCTGTTAATGATTTCTGGCTTGACTCTGTGTGGATTGAGAAGACATCACCGCTGAACCATTTAAGAATACTACAGATATGCTCCGTAACCTGTGTACTGGGTTGAACGTGACTCCCCCAAAGCTCACATCCACCCAGAATACATGTGCGTGACCTTATTTGGAAATAGGGTCTTTGTGGATGTCACCATGTTAAGATGAGGTCATATATACTGGATTAGAGTAGGCCCTAATCCAATGACGGGTGTTCTTGTAAGGCAAAAGAAATTCTGACATGCAGGGAAATCACCATGTGACGGTGGAGGCAGGGACTGAGTTGAAAGGTCTGTAAGCCAAGAAACGGGATCACCACCCACCATCAGGAGCCAAAGAGAAGCACTGAGCAAAATCGCATCCTGAGCCAGCAGGCACATTCCAGATGCCTTTACTTCAGACTTCTGGCCTCCAGAATGATGAGAATAGATTCCTGTTGTATTCAGCCACCCAGTTTTGTGATTCTTTTATTTGGCAGTCCTAGAAGACTAGTACAACCTGCACATACTTTAGGATGCATCTCCTAAGAGCAAGGACATTTATTTACATAAACATAGCCTAAGTATCCCACTCACAGAGTTTAATCTTAGCTAACACACAGCTCTCCATAATGTCCTTTATAGCATTTCCCCCCAAATCTGAAATCCAGTCCAGGACCCCACATTGCATTCAGTTGTAAACTTACAATTGAATATATTTTAAACAATGGTGATAAATACAGCATTTCCCCGCTATTTTACTATTACCTGTGGTCTCTAGGTTATGCCAGTTGCACCAGTGGGGTAGCAGTATTATGTGGCGGTGTGTGCTGCTTGTTTCTTCCCAACTCTACATCCCATGCCGTTGCATGGGCAGGTGGAAATAGGCCGTAGAGGGAGTTTTTAAATGATGGGATTGGCAGGTGCTACACATCAGGACTTTTTCCCTGTGAAGCTGTTAAACATTTGCCGCCACATGCTTCTCTGTAGACTTCTCTAACCAGAAACAGTTTATTGGGCTCCTTTTATCTTTTATATTACTTTATTTTGGGGCCCTTCTTTATTTTTTTATTTATTTTTTTTTTGCGGCACCAGGAATCAAACTCACAACCTCACACCTGCCAGGGCAGGCGCTTAAGCCACTGAGCCAAACTCCCAGCCCTGGTTTTTTGAGGCAGGGTCACATTATGTAGCTCAGGCCGGCCTTGTGCTCACGTTGTAGCCCAAGTCGGCCTCGAACTCACAACGCTCCTCCTACCTCAGCCTCCCGAGTGCTGGGATTAAAGGCGTGCGCCACCATGCCTGGCTCCCCTTCTTTATTTTTATTTTTTGAGACTTTCACTAAATTTCCCAGCTCCAACTTATGATCTTTCTGCCTCAGCCTCCCAAAGTACTGGGACTACAGATGTGCACCACTATAGCTAGTGAGTATATTGTTAAGAACACACACTAGTACTATAAAATGGCCCTGTATGTGTTTGCGTAATCATTCCTCATTGTCAGTTCAGGGTGACCCCTGAGCAGCTTGGCCCTTGGGAAGACTAAAGAGTGCCTGTGTTGGCATCTCACTGAGCTCTTTATTCTCAGTCATTAAAGCAGTGACTTCAAAGAAGGGCACATCCCCATCTGTGCTCATTACTACCGTGGCACTTTTCTTACAACAGTTTAAGTGGGCCTGGTAGTCCGGGCTTCCTCATGTGCCTGGCTTCACGGGTTTCCTGGGTCATGCCCATGGTAGGAAGGAGCAACACACGCTAGGTTTCTAACATTCACTTCCATACAAGTTGCTTATCAGCATTTTGTGACACGTGCTGATGCCTGACTCCCTAAACTGTTTACAATGGCAGTATCGTAGTCAGTGAGGTTTATCTGAGGCGCAATTATTGCTCATTGATGCCCATCTCCCAAGGGCCATGCATTCCAACAGCAGTGTGGCAGTGTCTCTACTTGTGCCATGACTGGGTGGACAGGTCGGTATAAATGCACCCTGACCAGCCTCATCGTTGGAGCATGGAACTAATGGCCCCCTTCTTTGGGGCCCATTCTTCAAGAAGGACAGCACGTAGAGGAGCCACCAGCCTGCAGGTCACAGACAGCAGAAGCACGTGGGAAGAAGACATAGCCCTGTCTGGGACTTTATCTGCCAGAATGTACAACAGTTACATGGATTCTGGCGTCACCAGAGATGTGGCTTCTCCTGAGGCAAGGAGCCATTGCTGCCCTGGGTTTGTGTGAGATGTTCACAAAATCCCTCAAAAAGATGAACCAACTAGAGAATGGGGAGCACATATCGCCGGAGGAGGAAAAACCTGATTGCTGGACAGAATGTGCAGAGAGCAAAGGGGTCTTGAGCTCCCTACTTGACAGCCCTCCCAAGGCCTCTCCACTGGCTGCTTTCCACAGGAACCTCCACGTGTCCTGACGCAGGCTGTTGACACACACAAACATGCAGTTACACCAAATGGCGCCTATGTGGCAGTATTACCTCAGCTCTGGTTTTGGTTTGGTTTGGTTTTTTTGTTTTTGTTTCTGTTTTTGTTTTAAACTCGTTTAAAAAGGAAAACAAAAAAAAACAGTCATACAGAATATGAAGCACTGTTTACAACTGGTTGGTTTTACTATACTGATTTCAGTGTCTTGAACAACAAATGAGTTGCATAGAAAACACGCATAGGATTTTGTGTGAATTTTAATTTATTTGAAAACTTTTCAGGCAGATTGCTTAATGATTATCTCAATTTAGTTCAAGACTCGAGTTAATAGGAAGTTTAGGAACACTGTAGTTTAAGAAGAAAAACCAGTGCAATCACTGTTGGCGTCAAAAGATACAAGACATTTTACAATCTCTGCACACTGCAGAATTTGCAATACTTCCATTGTCTATAAAGACCCTAATGTCATCCATAAGGTAAAATTTTGACAAGTCTCTCATCTACAGCCAGTTCTGGTTCACTTTCTGGAATCAGAAGAGCCAGTTACAGAGGCAAAAAAAAAAAAAAAAAAAAGTGTGTAAGTTCTGTGTAAAAGTTTGTTTATGATTTTCCATTCTCTTCACCACTCAGTGGCAAGGAAGGATGAGCCATGGTGAAACTTCCAGATGGACAAGTATAATCTGCTATCTGTAGATACAACACAGCGATGGGTGCCATTTTCATGAGGACAGAGCAGGAGCACACAATGTGCTATAACGAACAACTTGATGTGATCAAATTCTATTGTTTGTTTGAGATGGTGTCAAGGCCTAGACTGGCCTTGAACTTTTGGCGATCCTCCTGCCTCAGCCTCCTGAGTGCTTTGATTATAGGTGTGCACTGGCATGTCTGGCTCCAGATTCTATTTTACTCTAAAATAAACAAGCTAGATTTGAAAGCTGCTGTCTGCAGTGGGCAACTTCCCTAGATGGGGAGCATAAAGCCTGCACAGAAACACCAGTGCTAGCTAAGTGACCCCAGAGAAGGCATGAGGTATGACTTTACGACCATGCTTAGTGGGCTAGGGATTTAGCTCAGCGGTGTAAGTGCCTGCCTGGCAAGCGTGAGGTCATGAGTTCAATCCCTGGTACCAAAAAAAAAAAAGAAAAAAAAAACGACCATGCTTGGTGCCAGGCATGGGGGCGCACACCTGTAATCCTAGCACTTGGAAGGCTGAGGCAGGAGCATTGCTGTGAGTTAAAGGTCAGCATGGGCTACATAGTGAGTTCAAGGCCAGAGTGGACTACCAAGTGAGACCCTGTTGCAAAAACAAAACAAAGACAACAAGAAAAAGACAATGCATGACATGAGACAAGATGGTTACAAGGCTTCTCTCAGGAAACTTGTGGGCATACAGACCATGTATTTGCAGGCCCTGGCGGGTGCTGGTGAATAACCAACCTGGCTAGGATGGGTGACAGCAGCTGATCTTGGCTCAAGCTTACCCAGGCCTCCCCTCCTGTAAGATCCTCAGGACACCCAATCACAATGTTGCCCCCACTGCCCGGCACATATAATCCTGGACTCTACTCCACTGCCTTAAATTCTCCCTCAGATCGCTAACACAGGCCCACATCCTGTTGTGTTAAGTCTAACAATGGCCCCCTGCTAGTTGTCTACATTTAAACATCTCAGTCAGGAAAAGAAAACCTCTGCACTCCCACTGAAGATCAGCAGCCTGGAAGAGACTGGGAACAAAGCCAATGCATGGGTAAGAAACACCAAGTGGCAAACCAGCCTTTCCCATGTACTAGGCAATTCATTCTGTCTTGGTCCTCATTCCAGTTGGCTTGAAATTAGATGGAAAAAGAAGGCACCTTTAAAGAACCAACAAGTGACATTAATGACATTAACTCTGAAATGTAACTGGAATGTTTTCTAGAACCATCACATTTTTTAAAGCCATGGGCTAAAACCCAGTGAAAGCTCAGGTCCAACTGTCTTTTTTGTACTGGGTAGGCATTAAGTAATGAAGTAGGTAAAACTGGTTTTATTAAATAATTTTAAGAAATGTTCCAATTTGAGTCACTCCTCATCTTGTTTGTTTTGCGTTTTGTTTTTTGAGACTATGTAGTTCAGGCTGGTCAATTCTCATCTTATTCAATGCTTAGTATTTTTCATCCTTAAGAACAAAAAAAAGGTAAAACAGACAGGCGAGTAGCCAGAGTGGTTGCTCTGAGCAGCATACACCTTTTTTTTTTTTCGGAACTGGGGATCAAACTCACAACCTCATGCCTGCCAGACAGGTGCTGAAGCCACTGAGCCAAACCCCCAGGCCTAGTTTGGTTTTGTTTTTTGTTTTGGTTTTTTTTTTTTTTTTTTTTTTTTTTTGCGGCACCGGGGATTGAACTCACAACCTTGCGCCTGTCAGACAGGCGCTTAAGTCACGGAGCCAAACTCCCAGCACTGGTTTTTTGAAGCAGAGTCGCACTGTGTAGCTCAGGCCGGCCTTGCGCTCGCGTTGTAGCCCAAGCCGGCCTTGAACTCACAACGCTCTGCTTACCTCAGCCTCCCGAGTTTTGTTTTGTTTTGGTTTGGTTTGGTTTTTTTGCAGCACTGGGGATCGAACTCACAACCTCACGCCTGCCAGACAGGCGCTTAAGCCACTGAGCGAAACTCCCGGCCCTTCCCAGCCCTAGTTTTTTGAGGCAGGGTCGCACTACGTAGCCCAGGCTGGCTTTGTGCTTGCGTTGTAGCCCAAGCTGGCCTTGAACTCACAGCGCTCCTCCTACCTCAGCCTCCCAAATGCTGGGATTAAAGGCGTGCGCCACCACACTCGGCACACCTTTCTTTTTCTCTAAATTCATAAGAAATTCTGACCAGGATATTTACAAAATGAAGTTTTCTGTGTTTGTTGTACTTGCTTCTCATTTAATGAATGCCCAGAGCCAAAAATACTTGATGTATACACATGCACACATTTACCAAATGATCACCATGCCTTCCCTTCACACTCAACTCATAAGCAACTTGTTACACCGGGTACACATTACATTGTATCATTATAAATTGTCGAAGTGTATGGTTTTTTCTTGCAACGTATAAAATAAATACATTATCATATCTTTATCATTTTAATCTTGACTGATGTTAGAATCTTTGGTTTATGTTGTTGTTGTTTTTTTTTTTTTTTTTTTTTTTGCGGCACCGGGGATTGAACTCACAGCCTCGCACCTGCCGGACAGGCGCTTAAGCTGCTGAGCCAAACTCCCGGCTCTGGTTTTTTTGAGGCAGGGTCACACTATGTAGCTCAGGCTGGCCTTGCGCTCGCGTTGTAGCCCAAGCCGGCCTCGAACTCACAACGCTCCGCCTACCTCAGCCTCCCGAGTGCTGGGATTAAAGGCGTGTGCCACCACGCCCGGCTTTTGTTTCATTTTTTGAGCCAGGGTCTCGCTATGTAGTTTAGGCCTCAAACATGCAGCTATCCTCCTGCCTCAGCCTCCCAAGTGCTGGGATTACAGTCTTGCACCCCCATACCTGGTTCAGAATTCTTACAAAATGGGTTCCTTAGTTAATCTTTAAGTAGATTCTGTAATATTCCTGGAAATGTATACTAGCACCTTATTTGAACTGAAACATGGAGTCTCCTTAGGTGACTGCTGTGATAAGAGCTGGCTCTACAAATCAGACTGTAGTCCATGATTTTGCATAAACTGAATGAACTAGAGCTACAACTCTTAATAGTTTGACCAAAATGTGTTTAAGGAAGGAATAACTGTTAAAAATCATTTTATTGGCAAAGAGTTAAACATATTATTTCTATGTCGCCAAACCTTTCTGAATATTCTAGGTTAAACTCAATGCCTCTAAATGAGTATGGGTATATCCCCAGTCTTGGAAGGGTCCATTTCAAAGTGAAAGCAACTGTACATGCAGTGAAATGCACAGTTCAGGAAATTTTAACAAATATTTACACCTGTATAACCATCACTCAAGCCGAGATACAATACATTTCCATCTGCCCAGAAACTGCCACCCGATAGGCAAACACTGTTATGATTGCTATCATTATTGAATTATTGACTAGTATTGGCCTATTCTGGAATTCATATCAATTAAAGCATAGAGCATGTTCCTTTTGTATCTGGTTCCTTCCACTCAATGTTTCTGAGATGCATCTAGGTGGTTGTGGTTTTTTTGGTGTTTTGTTTTGTTTTGTTTTGTTTTTGTTTTTGTTTTTGAGACAGGGTCTTGCTTGGTAATTCAGACTGGCCTTAAACTCACTATGTAGCCTAGACTGGCCTTGAACTCACAGCAATCCTCCTGCCTCAGTCCTCTGAGTGCTGGGATTAACAGGTGTGCACCACCAAGCCCAGCATGTTTATTATTTTTTTTAAATGGCTGACTGATTTCTAATTGTGTATATCCACTATAATTTATTATCTACAGGGGCTGGGCATTTAGCTCAGTGGCTCAAGTGCTTGCCTGGTAAGTGCAATGTCGTGAGATCAATCCTCGGTACCAAAAAAAAAAAAAAAAACAAAACATCATGATATCCATTCTCTTGTTGCTAGGTATCTATTAGGATAGTTTCCATCTTGAGGCTTAGTGATTAAAGGGACTGAAAACATCTGTGCGCAAGGTTTTTGGCTATGTATGTTTTCAATTCTGTTGAGTTTATCACTGGAATGGCATCATTGGGTCATAGGGTAGATATATTCTTACTTTTGTTAGGAACTGAGGTTTCTCAAGAGTAAGGAAGTAGCATATTTTACTCCCATCAGCAACATGTGAGCATCTCACGTGCTATATATCCTCTCAGGAACTGGTTTTGTCTGTTTTTATTAGCCACTCTAGAATGGTCCTGAAGTGCTATTTCATTGTGGTTTTAATTTGCTTTTCCCTGGTGATTAATAATGTTGAGTTCTTGGGCCGGGGATTTAGTTCTGTGGCGTAAGCACCTGCCTGGCAGGCACAAGGTTGTGAGTTTGATCCCTGGTATCAAAAACAAAAGCAAAAAAATAATGTTGAGTTCCTTTACCTGTGCTTATTGGCCATCTGTGTGTGCATCTGCATGTGTGTGTGCATGTGCGTGTGTGTGTGCATGTGCGTGTGTGTGCGTGTGTGTGCGTGTGAAATGTCTATTCAAGTCTTTTGCCAATTTTTTGTTTGTTTTGAGACAGGGTCTTGCTATGTAGTACATGGTGGCCTTGAACTCACTTACGTAGCCCAGTCTGGACTCAAACTTGCAGTGATGCTCCTGCCTCAGCCTTCTAAGTGCTGGGATTATGGGTGTGCACCACCACACCTGACCTTTTGCCTATTTTTTATTGTAGTCCTAAATATTGTGTACAGTAATCCAAACACTGAAATCCTTTATCTAGTCTTCTTCACAATCCAAGAAATTATATTTATAATTCCACTGAGATGTTATTGGAATCCCAGCAAGTTAATTCCAATCTACCACCTCCAATGCAACCCACAGCGAGAATAAAGACACCGAGACATATTCAAGGTTAAGGGCAGCCAAGGGTCCTAAGTCCAATCCTTGTGAGGACATGCGGACAAAGGCCTTGATCTTAGGCCTCTCCCAGAATTTATTAACTAGTGAAGCAAGGGGGTGGCTTAAGGATGAGTGACAGTGAAGATGGCGGGAACTATGTGAGTAACTTGAGCTGGCTGGGAAGGTAGTGAGAAAGGTATCTCTGCAAAATGCAGATAAAGATATACAGGGGGATCAATTTGCACAACCCGATCAAGATAGCAACTGAATTGTATTAGGAGGCTGCTGCTCCAGTTTCTGATATGCAAACTTTATGCCCTGGGGACTCATAGCCTCTTCCTTGAGGCTCATACCCAGTCGACATTCCTGGAGCTCACTGGCCCTGCCATCCCACTGTGCTTTATACATTTTACAAAGGTCACTTTGGGAGGAAACAGGACACTGTCTGATGGCTTTAAAGACTACTCACCAACACCTGCTTCTGATATGTAAACTTTTATGCCCTGGGGACTCATAGCCTCTTTCTCGAGGCTCATACCCAGCTGACATTCTTGGAGCTCTTTGGCTCTGCCACCCTGCTGTGCCTATATATTTTACAGAGATCACAATGGGAGGAAACAGGACACTGTCAGATGGCTTTAGAGATTACATACCAGTACCTCAGCTAGCCTTATTTGCAATGCTTAGAGCCAATTGAAGAGAGAAGGAAATACCATAGTCAGCTCTGTATATATTAACATAAGGAAATTAGTCTCGATATAATCAAAGTTGCAGCAGTTCTTCTGCATTCAAGAGGACCCACTCAAGTTGTCTCCCACATTTTTTATTTTTTATTTTTATTTATTTATTATTTTTTTTTGCGGCACCAGGGATCAAACTCACAACCTCACGCCTGACAGACAGGCGCTTAAATCACTGAGCCAAACTCCCGGCCCTGGTTTTTTGAGGCAGGGTCGCACTGTGTAGCTTGGGCCGGCCTTGCGCTTGCGTTGTAGCCCAAGCCGGCCTTGAACTCACAACGCTCCGCCTACCTCAGCCTCCTGAGTGCTGGGATTAAAGGCGTGCACCACCACGCCCAGCTTCCCACATTTTTAAAAAAAATTATTTACTTTTTATTATTGATTTGTAGTGGAACTTTATATATTTTGGATAAAAGTCCTTTGTTATATGTATCACAAATATCTTTTTTCAGTCTGTGATTTATCTTCATAGTTTTTGGCTGTATTGCTTGATGACTAGTAGTTCTTACTTTTAAGGAAGTCCACTTTACACTTTTTTCTTTCAGTACAGGAGATGGAACCTAGAGGTGGGAACTCTACCACTGAGCTACATCCCCAGCTTTTTAAATTTTACTTTGGCACAAGGGTTTGCTAAATTTTCCAGGCTGAGTTTGAACTTGCAATCCTCCTACCTCAGCCTTCCAAGTAGCTAGGACTACAGGTATGCACACCATTCACAGATAAAAGTTTCATAATATAAATTTTGTGTTTAAGTCTATGACTTATCTTCAAGTAATTTGTGTGAAGAAAGTAAGATGAAGTTGAAGTTCATTGTTTTCCATATGATTATTTAATTCTTCCAGTACTATTTACATAAAACATTGCTGGACTTTGTAATCCCAGCACTCAGGTGGATGGAGTGGGAAGATTACCACCAGTTTGAGGCCAGCCTGGGCTTCAAAGTTCAAGGGTAGCCTGAACTGCACAGTAAGACTCTGTATAAAAAAAAACAAAACAAGAATTCTGGGAAGATGGCAGAGTCATGAGCAGCAAAGAAAGAGCCTCTTCGAGATTTAGTGTCCAGACACTGGACTATAGCAACAAGAGGAAGAAAAGAAAGAGGGAAGTGGGTCCCCAGAATGCAGGAAGGATCTGAAATGAGAATTGAAGGGAGTGATTTAAATGAAGAAGAAAAAGGTGGCAAGTGGCAGTTTTTCCTTTAGCCCTGGCTCACTGTGTGGGAGGGGCAGCTTGAAACTTCAGACATGGTGACTACTGGCAACCCCAGAGGCCTTCATGGAGAACCATACCAGTGTAATGGAGCAGTGCGTACAGCAGACTGCAGTGGCTGATGAGTTATTCAGGTTTAAATGTCCCCCAGGAGAGGGCAGTTGGCCAGTAGCCATTCTGGAGAGAGGCCAACCAAACTCAGAACTCAGAACAGCTGTGGCTCCATCTAGTGGCTCCCAGTGACAGGGTCTGAGAGCCAAGTTCATGCCAGCAGAAGGCACAAGGACTACTACAGGTTGAGCAAATCTGGTTCCAGCCTTACAGCCAGAAACCAGCCTGAACTTCAGTGGAACTAGAAGTGCAGCTTCACTGGGATTATCCAACACCCCAATGTAAAGCTACTGCTGGCTTGCTGGGATTAATCAGCTCAGATCTGGACTCTGTCCACCCACATAGTCTACCAGTGACAGCAGAGACACACCTTTCTTTTTCTTATTTCTCTGTCTCTTTTCTCTCTCTCTCTCTCTCTGTTTTTTCTTCATTGTTTGTTCCTCTTTTTATATGGATGTGAACATGGTTTCTAGTTTCATTGTTACTATTGTGTTCTGTTCTTTTTATTTCTTCCTTCTTTCTCTCCTGTCTTCTTCACCACTTTCCCCAAGTTTGCATGAGTTTCCTTTGTCCTGCAGCTTTACATCTAATCTCTTCCTCTTCTTCTATTTCTCTATTTTTTTCCCCTAATCTGTTTTAATTTTTTTCCCTTGAAAGTAAATTTGCCATGTTGAGGGGTTATTTACTGCATACAATTTTCTGGTTCACTTTATGATTCTTTTTGAGGTAGGGTCTATGTAGTTCAGGCTAGCCTTGAACTCACTATGTAGCCCAGGTTGGCCTCAAGCTCACATCAGTCCTCCTGCCTCTGCCTGTCCAGTGCTGGGATTACAGGCATGTAGCATCACACCCGACTTTCTGTTTCATTTTAGATTTTGCTATATAACCACAAATCTAGTTCATATGGTTAAAGTTGGCAAATTAATAGTTACCTTAATTTGTCATTTTCTGGGCTGTGTTTGATGCTATTGTTACTGCTAATTGTACCACTTTAGCCAAGGTGACATGATTGTTCTAATCAGTTGTTCTTCCTGGTATGCCAAGACTGAGATTGCCTAAAAGTCGTAAGAAACACTATTGGCCAGTGCCAAAGAACCAGGAGCTGGGCTAAGTAGGCAACGACTTCCCATTCCCAATAAATTGAAGAGATAGGATCTTGCAACAGACTCAAAACCCAAAAGCCATCACATCTGGGAGAAGTAGTCACTTCTATTTTTTTTTATTTTTTTATTTTTTAAAAATTTATTTATTTATTTATTTTGTGGCACTGGGGATCGAACTCACAAACTCATGCCTGACAGACAGGCACTTAAGCCACTGAGCCAAACTCCCAGCCTTAGTTTTTTGAGGCAGGGTCGCACTATGTAGCTCAGGCCGATCTTGCACTCGCATTGTAGCCCAAGCCGGGCCTCAATCATGCGCCACCACGCCTGGCTAGAAGTAGTCACTTCTAATCTCTGAGAAGTAGTCACTTACTAAGGATTCTAAATATTAGTAATAAAGCAACTCACCATAGGCAACTGACAAGCATCAACCCAGGAACTAAACAAACAAACAAAAAAATAGAAATTGAAAAGATACCAAGACAAAAGCCTGGCGTGGTGGCCACACGTCTTTAATCCCGGCACTCAGGAGGCTGAGGTAGGAGGAGCATTGTGAATTCGAGGCCGGCTTGGGCTACAACGCGAGCACAGGGATGGCCTGAGCTACACGGTGTGACCCTCCCTTAAAAAACCAGGGCTGGAAGTTTGGCTCAGTGGCTTAAGTGCCTGTCTGGCAGGTGCGAGCTTGGGAGTTGGATCCCAGTACCGCAAAAAAAAAAAAAAAAAAAAAAAGATACCAAGACAAGATGAGACCCCAGACTTCACACTTATCAAAGGCATACCCAGAGGGCAATGAGATGGAGCACTCTGAAAGCCACCCACCTGGACTCTGAAGTGGTAACAGTGGAAGTTACAAAGCAGATGAATGAGGATCTAGAAAAAAATCAAATCATGAGAAGGCACCTGAGGAAATTCATGAATACTAAACCACTACTTCAAAATGTTCTGAAGGATAGTCTAGAAAGAAATAACAAGGATTACAATTCCATGAACCCCAACAGGGTGAATCCACCAGGCAAGGCAAGCAATTAAACAGAGGGGAAAAAAGGAAGCCAACAACAAGAAAATAACATGGCAAGGATAAGGTGTTTCATAGCAGTTATAGTCATTAATATTAATGGTTTCAATTCACCAATCAAAAGAAACAGACAGGCAGAATGGATCAAGAAGCAAGATCCAACAATATACTGCACACAAGAAACACATTTATTTGAAAGAGAAATTCATAGACTGAAAGTCAAAGGATGAAAAACGATGCTCCATGTGACAGAAACTTGGCAAAAAGTAGGAGTAGCTATTCTATTTTCAAGCAAAGTCTATTTCAAGCCAAGACTGATTAACAAAGATGAAGAGGGTCCCTGCATGCTTCCAAAATGAACAATCCAAAAGGAAGAGATAACTATCATAAATATATGTGCACCCAATTATATAAAACAAATATCAATGAACATGAAAAATCAAATAAGCACTAACAATTATAATGAGGGTACTCAGTACACCACTGTCACAAATAGATCAACTACACAAAAAGTCAACAAGGAAATATCAGAACTGAACTGAACTTTTGAACAAATGGACTCAGTAGATGTCTACAGAGAGTTCCACTGCACAACATTAGAATACACACTCTTGTCAGTGGCACATGGGATGTTCTCTAAAACAGATCATAAACTAGCCCATAGAATATGCTTAAATAAAAGCAAAGAAGTTGAAATTATTCCATGCATGTTATCAGACCATAGTGCAATGAAATTGGAAATTAATAGCAAAAGAAACCACAAAAACTTCATAAACACATGGGAATTAAACAGCATCCCCATGAACAACCAATGGGTCATAGATTAAATTAAAGTAAAAATTAGACATTTTCTATAATTAAATGTTAATGCCAATACAACATACCAGAACTTATGGGACACAATAAAAGCAGTCCTAGGAGAGAAATTTATAGCAGTGAATTCCCATATCAGACAAATGTAATGCACTCAAATAAACGACTTAATATTGAACCTTAAGCTTCTAGAAAAAGAAGAGCAAGTCAAGCCCAAAACTTGTACAAGGGACAAAATTATAAAAATCAGAGCAGGAATTAATGCAATGAAGACTACAAAACAATACAAAGAATCAATAAATTGAAGAGTTGGTTCTTTGAAAGATTAAATTAAATTGACAAACCCTTAGCCAATATTATTCAAAAAAGGGAAGAAAAGACTAAAATCCATGCAATTAGGAATGAAAAGGGTGAAATCACAATAGATCCTGAAGAAATCCAGTAGATCATCTATACCTACTTCAAGAACCTGTATTCTAACAAGGTGTTAAATGCAGAAGAAATGGACAGGTTCCTAGATATATATGAATTACCAAAGGTTTATCAAGAAGATATAAAAATTCTAAGACTGGGGATGTAGCTCAGTGGTAGAGTGCTTGTTTAGCATGTGCAAGGCCCTAAGTTCAATTCCCAGTACTACACACACACACACACACACACACACACACACAGATATAAAAATTCTAAATAAACCAATATCAGTCAATGAAATTGAAGATGTAATTAAAAATCTACTAACAAAGAAAAGCTCAGGCCCTGACAGATTTACTGCTGAGTTCTATGATAAATTTAGAGAAGACTTAATGCTACTACATCTCAGACTTTTCAATGAAATTGAAAGGGAAGCAATACTCCCAAACTCATTCCTGGAAGTAAACATTACCCTGCTACCAAAACCAGAGAAGGATCCAACTAAAAAAGAGAACTACAGGCCACAGTACTAATGAACTAATGAACAGAGATGCAAAAATTCTCAACAGAAAACAGAATGCAGGAAATCATCGAGAAGATTATATACCATGATCAAGAAGTATTCATCTCAGCTGGGCGTGGTGGCGCACGCCTTTAATCCCAGCACTCGGGAGGCTGAGGTAGGTGGAGCGTTGTGAGTTCGTGGCCGGCTTGGGCTACAACGCGAGTGCAAGGCCGGCCTGAGCTACATAGTGCGACCCTGCCTCAAAAAACCAGGGCTGGGGAGTTTGGCTTAGTGGCTTAAGCGCCTGCCCTGGCAAGCGCAAGGCTGTGAGTTCAATCCCCAGTGCCGCAAAAAAAAAAAAAAAAAAAAAAAAAAAAAAAAAAAAAAAAAAAAAAAAAAAAAAAAAAAAAAAAAAAAAA